>QXVX01002479.1:2525-16095 GCA_013436065.1 Halocynthia aurantium | reverse complement strand
TAAAAAAAAAAACTACAGCAGGTGTGTAATGTGGGAGGGGGGGGGGGGGGGGGGGGGGGGGGTGACATCTTGTGATTTGAAAGGAACACGACTCCTTATTTATTCCTCCATTCAATCTCAGATTAATTAAGGTATTTCTTCTATTGAAACTCGAAATTCGCTTCCCATAGTGAAGTATTCGAGCATGTATGAATATAAATATGAATACAGAGCATAATCATAAAGGAACAGTCAAGTCAGTCAAAGGAACCTTTTTTATTCCCATCCTTATTTATTCCTTCATTCAACTTCCATATTAATTGAATTATTTATTTCATTTAAACTGGAAATTGCTATTCAGTCAACCACACCTATATCTATTTCGCTACAAACAGTATTGTAAGTGATATTACATAACATACATAGGCATTCAGGTATGTAGTAATATAAATGGGAATACAAAGTGAATGTAGAGCACAATCACAGCGGAACAGTCAAGTCTTGAAGGAATATCTCTGCTTGGTCTAGACCCTAGAATAAGCGAACAGTGAAAATGGGTAAAATTGGAATTTTTTCGTTTTATGAAAACTTCCTCAAAAAATGGTAAATTAGAATTCAGGACTTTTTTATCATTAGATGTTATAAGTATGATTTCAAATCATCGCAAGTCTCGTAAAGTCAAAGAAAGTAAGAAGAATCCAGCCAAAACTAAAGGATGGAACCCTTTCAGAAATTTCGTACAGCGATATTTATTGTGCCCAAACCTAGCACGTAATAATGAACATTCGGTAATTCTGACAAGTTATATCAAATTCGAAGAGTGGAATGAAATATTGACACCTGAGAGAAACGCAGAAAGTACTGCTAAGCCAAGTAAGGATAAATTAATTTCGTTAGTCACTAATGATTGCTTCTCAAACTTTTTTAGCACCGGGGACACATTCTAAACCTGAATTCTGTAGACGGTCGCAATTTAAGGGGGATTTCAGCGATGTATTGATAAAATATTGTTTACCTAATACAATATTTTTTTAACTGTATTGACGAGGGCCGCTGGGAGAATGGTCGAGGGCTGCATGCGGCCCCGAGAGCCGCGGTTGAGAACCACTGCTCCAGTGGGTAGTTCAAACAATCTAAAGTAAATATTATACAGAAATTTTGATATGGCGAGTTTCCGTTGTCTATTGTTTTATTGATCAGGCATTGCTAGTCACGAAAAAGATATTTAATGCATCCGCTTCGGTTGTGCTTCCCTAAAGTTACAATTCTTACGAAAGGGATTTAGAATAGATTTAGATTTAGTTTAAAGAGATTGAGAATAAAATACGTAGTTTAAGAGCAGAGAACTAATTAGAACAAAAATACTATGGAGACAACACAAAATTACTTAAGCCTTTTTTTTAATAGTCAACTCTCCAATAGCTAGCAGAGATTCTATGAGAAAACCAATAGTCCACCGTCCGATGGATCAAGAACCTGAGAAATGTAATATTCAAGGAAATCAACGAATCACAGGCAAACAATACGTAGTTTAAGAGCAGAGAACTAATTAGAACGAAAATACTATGGAGACAACACAATATTACTCAAGCTTTTTTTTTATTAGTCAACTCCTCAATAGCTAGCAGAGATTCTATGAAAGAACCCGTGATTATCCTCCAACCAATGGATCAGGAACCTGATGAATGTAAAAGTCAAGGAATTACAGGTGAATCATAAGGACATAGGACTGTAGCGAGGAACGCTAAAAAGGGAACTGACGGAGTTTCTGTAGGTTACAATGTGATACCTGAATCAGACGAAATGAAAATTATTTTTAATTTTTAAATGATCTTAAAGCGTGTAACGAGAAGTGACGCAATTAAAGAAACATATATATGAAACACTTAAACCATAAACCAATTAATCGAGTTGATTTTTCAGAAACCGAATCATCACAGAAATGTAAACACACAATTCGAGAAGAGAAGATTCAACCACCTGAAGTAGACTTTGATAGGTAAAAAGTAACATGTATATTGAATTGAAAAAGTTTTCCCCTCCTACAATTATTAGTCGTTATGAATCTCGCGAACATTTAGTGAAGTTGAAGAACCGAAATTATCGAATATTTGCGACGTACCTCATACTCCAATTTCGAATGCAAAAGTTGAAGAATTATGCCAAGATTCTGTTGTACAACAGAACTGCGGATTGACGGATGAGCATGTCGAAAATAAGTGTCAGTCTATTTCAATTGATGGGAGAATGGTAAGCAACTTTTCGTTCGTCTCCATTATAGAAGATAGGACTAGGAAATTTCTAGATGTGTTCAAATATAGTATTTCCGTTACTTCTGCCAAGAAACTACAATTGGAATTGTATATTGACTTGAAAACCTCGAATTGACAGCAAAATATTCTTTTCAGATAAAATTGTTTGACATCAGTAACAACCGGGGTCTAGGCGAAGACAGTGCAAGAGCAATCGCGAAAATGCTGAAGACCGTCGATATTCGAGAAGTTCATGTCATAAATACTGGGTTGGATCAATGGCACGACACAATTATTCAACCAGCTTTGATGGAGAACCCAAGCAAGGTAATACACATCCGATCATACGTACTCAATAATGTGCCGATATAGAATGTTTCCCGACCATTAAAAGGAGAGGACGCGAAATGTAAGCGTAAGATGATACATATGCTCGTCTCCCGCAAAGCAACACACCAAATTGAAATGGATACCACCCTGTCTTAGTATATTGTATTAACTCCCCTGTAACGTGCGGCGTGTGTCATCCGACGAATGTTGTCAATGGAATTAGGGATAAAGAATGGAGTAAATCGTCGTTCGGAATTTGAATTAAGAAAACGTTTTGCAAATTTGAAGTGACATTCACATTATAAGGCGCATGGTTCAAAATTGAGAAAAATAAAATAAAAAAAGCATCATAAAGTACTACTGTAAAGGTATCAAGAAGTACTGACAGTTCAATTATCTATTTAGAGTGGTACCCGAATCATATACAGAAGAAATGAAGGTACGTATCTAAGCGATAATTTTCTTACGGGGAATAAATACAGGTAAATCACCGATTGGTGGTTCCTATTCTTAAAATGGCAAGCAAACGCTTAATTTTCCCAGACTGCAACTAGTTTACTCATGTGCGCTGCAACACCACGCGTATTGAAATTCTTCTTTTGTCGATCCGCTGCCGTTATATCATAATTTTTCTACTCTCTCGCCGTTTGTATGCTCCCTTTCATTCATAATTGTATTATTTCCCATATATTATCTGAATTCAATGCCAATGGTGCGTTATAGAGGAAGGAGCATAATGAGTCAGAGGGTATGTTATTAGAATATTATCAATTGTTAATCATTATTTGATTATTACTCAATTGGTTCGATAAACTGACATGGCGCTAGAACCAAGAATGCCTGAAAATCGGTGGTGTACATGTAATACGTTATTTTCTTAGCTCAGTTTTGTTAAGCTAGAATGCAATATAATTCAGTACAATGCTAAGTAAATTCGTAACTCAGTTTCTCGAAAATAAATAAGTTCTGATAATTAAAAAAATATGATATAAGGGATGGAAAGGTCATCTACGAATAAATACTCATAATATATATATATATATATAATCTACCCATGGGAAATGAATTAAAGATAAAATGTATACGAGAGATTTTTGCAGAAATAAAAATGAGGAAATAATAAACGCGCACAGGCGTGCAAACGGTAACACCCTCCAATATACACCCGTGGGTGTTTTTCTTATAGGATTTATTTTCGGTAAACTCCGTTAATTTGTACTAGGATATTTAAACTTCTGGATTTCAATTTTAGTTGAGTTCACGCTGGACACACGTGAACTCACTCTCGCATTCGGAGACAGCAGAAGAAGTTCAATTTCTTTTCCAGAAAAATGTGTAGCTGAACCCACTCAAATCACAGTCGAGCTTTTAACCCCAGAAGGTCGTGAATTCAGAGATGGAATAATTCCAGTCACTTCGATCATGCGATGTCTACCATCGGGAATAACTTTTCAAGCTCCTGTATCTATTCAATTAGCGACTTGGATTCGACCAAAAAGCACAGAAAACGGTCGTAAACT
Organism: Halocynthia aurantium; assembly: GCA_013436065.1. NCBI lineage: Eukaryota > Metazoa > Chordata > Ascidiacea > Stolidobranchia > Pyuridae > Halocynthia > Halocynthia aurantium. Next base: position 12,014 of record QXVX01002479.1, on the reverse strand, counting down.
CAAACTTCAAGTATATAGTAGAGCAAACGAGAAAGCGGAGTGGGAACCAAAGCAAATTATACAACATGGAAACTTCGATAACGTAGCATTTCAGATCAACCATTTCTCCGATCATGTAGTCGTAGTCAGCGATCCAGCAGAGGCAGACAGGGCGGAATACGAGTACTACAACATGCTATTTTTACCAGAAGACGATCTCACCCACGACAAACGTCAGGTCTTAGCATCCTGGTTCGTTCCCAATAATGATGAGGCCATAGAAACCACTAAAAGGCAGGTCACGCGTGATGGCTTAAAGTTATTCAGGGGTGGAGGTACCCCCGTGTGTTTTGCCGCCGGGCAGAATCTGAAAATATCAATGACTCAAGAAGAAGATGAAAACAGAGAAGAAATAGCAATAAGGTGATGGAGTTTTTGATGCAACTTGAAATATTAAAGTTAAGCAGCGGACTTTTTCAGATTGCATACTTTCATTGAACCTTCTAAATATATTAAATCCACTATTTGATTTTTACTTGTTGGTAAGGCAGGATTAAACTAATGCAGAGCCTGCAGTAGAGTATTATAGATAACCAAATAAATATTACATTATGCATTAGGCCTGCAAGTTACCAGATTCCTGTCCAAGCTATTGTTGAGAGAGTACGAAAAGTATACAGATTCAATATCAAACTGGTAAACCCAAATCACAATGCTGAAGAAATGCGGGAAGAAGATTTAACCTACAAGGTCGAAATTCTCACTAATATTGGACCATCGATCGAAGATCCGATTAATATAACATGGAGGCCGAGGGAGCAGCAACAACCACGGTCCGTGAACAATTTCTACATAACAAATGCTCAAGTTGGTCAACTGCAAGCACAGCAAGGTATACGCCCGACATAAATTAAATGCTCAGTTTTGCCCTTTTGCAGTTATATATTATATAGCACAATGAGGAAATAGACCGTATTTTTCTCTCCGTCTCCGAAATTGTATAATATGGAGATACAACATGTTGTTTACTTTTGATATATTCTCACGATATAGAATTGTAACTAACTTAACAATTACTTCATACTAACCCGAGACGCTACATCACAACAAGACTATTGAACTGTACACGAATAATATTTTAGATTCTATTTTACAGACCAGGCGCCAAAAAGCGGTGATTGCATGTGTCTGCTTGCTAACCAGTATATATTTTTACTATTTTATTTAGTTAACTTGGCGGAAGGTTTCGTGGGAAGTATCAGCTCCATTACTCAATCACACGAAGGAGATAACACAGGACAGGAACCTATGTGAATCCAACTAGACGACTACTCTGTCAGGCGGCGACCTTGAAACAACGCAACAATTTAAAAACTATGAGAGAAACTTTCAAAGACAATGCTTGGCTACTGAAATTATATAATCAGCGCTTGGGGGGTCCATTTTTAGGTGTCCACAGGGAAAAAAGGTTAGGAAGCCCCGACCTAATTAAACGTCACGGGGGTACTGGAGAGACTGCACTATTATCTTCTAACTTGTTCATAGCCGATGCTGGCAAACTACATTCAAGTGCCAAACTTACTAAATCACCGTTACGTCCCAAAACCCCCCGTAATGTAGTGAACCGCGATATAGCGAAGGACGACTTCTGGTACTGTGCTATACGAGATATATATAAACCTATTTAAAATTCACGCATTCATTTACGCAATTACAAGAGTTTATATTATTGTTGATTTTTGAATAAAACTATGATTCTATCTATGTCCGAAGTTTTGCAGATGCTTATGTAAAATATCAGGACACAGTTAGGCAATATAACAACACTATATAAATCGCACAGAAGCAAGAAGCATGGAAAAACGACTAAACTACAAACTTATCTTTACGTTGCTCATCTAACATTTCAAGACGCAGCTAAGATATATAGCAACAGTATTCACTTTTTCAAGGCCAACTACTGTTGACTAATCTGTCTGGTCGGAATAGAACTGCAAATCAACTTTGAAATATAAACTGCTAGCGCGGAAATTTCGAACAATATAACAACACAGCAACAAAAAGAAACATTCAAAGATTCAAATTACAAACTTACGTTTTTGTTGCATCTTAGTTCAGTTATCGTCGTATACTCTTGCTGTAGAGCAGTTTTTCTCAACCCTTTTGAACACCCGGCAAAATTTTTAACGTGAATTCTGTGGAGGGCTGCAATTTCAAGGGGAGAGGGGCCCTGCTTTGATTGGGGGTGGGGGAGGGGGGCTAATGAAGACTGCAACAACTGCATTGACGAGGGCAGCAGGAAGAATGGTTGAGGGCCGTATGCAGCCCTGAAAGCAGTGGTTGAACCACTGCTGTAGAGGCTTTAAAAGGTTGATATTCTATCTCTTGCTCCCATCTGACAAACAGTAAGACAACATAACAAGCTTTAAGTCTGTGTTAACAAGCCGAAGCGAATCTAAACGAGTAATTATTAGTTCTTAATTATTCGCACGAAAATTATGACGATAAAATCGTCGACTTTTCAATAGCGTCACCCGGTGGACAGTACTAAAACTGTGGTTCCGTTGCGTAAATTGCACTGTACATTTTAGGCAAGGCTGCCAGATCGTGCTTAAATATCTAATTACATATGTTGGTTACGACAACTATCAATTTAACGGGGGTGTTTGCGGAGGTACGGTGCGGAGGGAGGTGATTTTGCTAGTAGTTACAACTTGGACTTAAAAGTGGCAATGGAAACGCGAGCAATTTTAGGACTTGGGGATTCCCCAAGTACCGCTACTTCAAGTACCCTTAATTTTAGGCAATGGAAACGCACTAATTGAATGTAGAATTCCATAGCGAATCCATACATATAAGTCTCATATGCACAGCAAACTTGTGCTTGGTTATATTTCGGGTTCTCTGTGATGCAATCCATTAAAGATGGTTTTTGCTTCAGTATGGCTCGTATATCAGGTGAGGAATATTATTGACTTGTGTTTGAGCGCTGATGATTTCATAGCTTTGTCTATGGTCGGATGTAAACCAATTTGCTAAGCCTACCACTGAGGGCATATAAGCAGTGCCAATAGTAAGGCCATATGCTCAGGGCATCATATAAAAAAAGGTACATAAGACTATATTAACTCCTTTTCATAACAGAATATTAATTTTTCAAACACAGTCGGAATTCCTAATGGCAACAGCAATGACTGATGATTACCTACAAAACATCAGCTGCTGAGTGAACTGGAGGATCAACTTCTGCTATTATTGAAAACAGAAGAGATGGTACGATTCAATGGTAAGCTAAACGAACTTAGTTCGTATCACTAAATTTTGAGATAAGTTGTTTGTTTGTAGGTCGAGTAGTGTCTGTATAAATATAGAACGTTCATGGTATTCATAATCACATTAAATGATATACTTACCTTAGTAAACTATATTCATGTTTGTGCCATCACCCAGCTTAGGAAAGCAGGCATGGTCATCATAAAACCTGTTTATAATAAGTTAAGCCAGGGGTGGGCAAACTACGGCGCATGCGGCCCAGCAAAGGTTTTCATGCGGCCCGCCGAGAGCTTCTATGAATTCCAACTTCTATGTGTTGAAACGGCACAATGCCATTTCATTACTACGCCATTTGCGAATGTAGGTAGATATCACGCCCAACAGGGACACTGTTGCATTTGCAGCTTTACCCTCTTGCAAAAAGGCTAATAACGAACTGCCCTTTGAGAAAAGCCTGATATGCTTCCTTCGTCATCATCATAACGGAACGAAATGAAATCATGAGAGGAAAACGCGGCGGGGAAATTTGCGGCGGCTATAATCTGAATATAACACGCGTCGCACTGTGTTTGTGACGACGATATTGTTCTGTTGCTTTGTCGACAACGATAAAAACGACAACTGATAGATTTTTAGTTTGCCATGCGGCCCGGCCTGGCCCGATAGACAGCGAATGAGGGAAAGAGTCTGGGAAAAAGTTTGCCCACCCCTGAGTTAACTATACCTAGTATAATTATTCTGAATGATTTGAAGTTTGAGACTTCAATCCATCTACAAACTGATTGGCGCTATGTAATGAAGGCAGAAATGGCTTGTAACAAGAAATATGAAATAGTTAAGGTTATGGAACCGGCCATGCTTGGAGATAGTGTAGGAGAAAATAATATGAAGTTAGAATAAGGTTCATCAGGATGACAAATAATCTCCAATCAAAAAAAACTAAGATTTGATTCTATAAACACATTGCTTCATGGCACTTTGTATTATATTAATTTAAGCGTGTACAGGGGTTATTGTAATTGTAGAAATAGACTCGCCTAGATTACCATTTACTGCATAGGATATATTAAATGCACATTCATTGTATAGTGTATATTAAATGTTGTTTTGTACTGTTAATACGCATGCTCTGCATTGCAAAGCGATCGTGCCTTGCAAACCTCCAAATGAAATCATTTCCTCTGAAGTAAACATCCCCCGAGCGTTACCTAACTATCTCTTCATAAAGCCTTGCGCAAATCAAGACCGAATATGAACACAATACTTCGATATTGTATACTATATTGTCTATGTGCCTTCAATTGAACTCCTGTGTATGAGATGATGATGACATGTCTAGTTCACATTCATTTTATAATATATATTGAATGTTGTTATGTACCGTTAATACACAATATCGTAAAGCATCAAATCGTGTTGTGTAAGCCTCCAAATGAAATCATTTCCTCTTAGATCAGCTTCCTCTATATCGTACCTTATCTTGAATCCAATATAGTGCTTGTACGTTAGGAGATTTTATTTAGTAAAGTGTTCGTGGCAGTCGCAGTGCTGGTATATATATGTACACAGGTATCAAGCCTATTGTTTGCATTTTCAGATTATTTACTATTCACAAGTATTTGAAAGATCATTTTATCTATATTGAACATGGAAGACTTCTACTTGACTCTTCTGTTACTGACATTTGGATTTCTTCAGGCTGAAGGTGTAAGAGGTCGAGCACTTTACTCAGCAGAATGCCCAGATGTCTATCTTGGTGAGTGAGTAGGCACAGATATCAATGTTGCGTGATAAGTATCCTGCTTTAAGTAGTGTAATGTAAAAATATTGTACTTAGAGATAAAAATGTCAAAAACTGATTTTAGGGCGCGGCTTTATTATTATGACAAACCAGGTTTACATGCATTACCTGCATTCATGTGTTCTTATTAAACCAAGAATAGGACGGGTCACATATTATTTGCTATCCGAGGGTTGATTAAACCACCCTTTCTACGACTCCCAATATGACTCCCATCATGCTTGAATTGTAATGTTACAAAAAATATATGATATCGATATCTTTTCCCTTTTTCTTTCCTCATCTGTCTCTCTCTCGAATTAGGAAAAAGTTCAACTGATCTCCTTTTTCCTTTTCCTTCCCCCTCTCTCTTAAATTAGCAATTAACTTGCGGGTACACAGCTAATATTTTATGGTTAGCCAAAGTGGTGGTTCGTTCATGATGGCTCCAAAACTGAAGTTTCCTCAAACACTCAACTGAGTCCCATGTTTACATTGTGCAGGGGTGCAGTGCTTGCTTTGAATACTTTCATTAAAGATAGAGCTTGCACTTCCTCCATTCTATTTTCTGCGGCACAGATAAGTAAAACAGCTTACTATATTTCAAATGTAATTGAAAAGCTTCTATTTTATTTCACAGGTCGCGCTCCTTTTAATTGCACAGGTATGAATTTAATTTTTTTAATACGAAAAATGTCATTCCTTGTAGGCAAGTGATATTCAGAATCTTTTGGTCTCCTATTTGCAGTACTTCTGCTGTATCTACTAAATCATAGTGAATTGATTCATGATATTTCTATGAATATGATTCAAGTCATTCACTTACACTAACTAGGTTCAAGTCAATTTATCAGTTGTAATTCGAGACAAGTCTGAAAAGAAATCAATCCTAGCACACCAGAGTGGTAGTTGAAATTAGACTCAAGTCAATCAGACTCAAGTCAAGTTGAATCATTGCATTGAGTTTGAGTGACATTAAGTATATTTATTTTTACAGAAAGTGGAGGGTATACTTGGAATGACATTTGTTTCCTTGTTCCCTTTGACTCTGACACGATCTCCTATGCTGACGCTGTGATGAAATGTCCGGCAGGTTACCAGCCTGCTAATATCTACAACGACGATCATTTTACCAAAACACAGGAGTTTCTGCTTACAAAATCAACTACCGATTTCAAGGTCTGGCTTGGAATGAAATTCAATCCAAGGGTAAGATATTCTAATATAGCATAAATTCTCATGGAATAAAACCTTTTCATGATGATATCGGGTTACCACTAACATTCATAGTGAATCCCATTCTTATGAATGAATGGGATCATAATTTTTAGTGCTTGTTTCCTTTAATTATATCATGAACAACACAATAATGGAACTCGTAGGTTCAGTCATGCATGATCGACAAATTCAAATACAGTGGATTAGTTATTTATACAAACGATATACTGTGGAACCCCGATAATCCGATAATCCCAAGGGGACGCAATCAAGTGGTCGTGTTAGCGGGTATATTCTACTTTGCTTTGATTTTTTTGCAAGTAACAGTATAATTTTTAGTTGCATTTTTTTTAATCGACAATCAACAAAGACAAATATCACGTTTTTAGACCTATATATTCGATAAAACACGCCTAATTCACGATTTTGTGTCGTGATGACGTCACACTAAACTGGCTGATAGTATCCGGCTGATGGGTGCCGTTGTTACGTCATAATGCTCATTCACTTACTGGTGGCGTTGGCAGGGTCTATTAGCAGCTTCGGTAGTCGCGGTCTGGAAACCGGGTTGGTCGCGTTATTGAAACAGAGTGCAATGCATTACAATAGAAAAATATTCGGCTCTGTGGTGGTTGGGTTATCGGGATGGTCTTCAACCAGGGTTCCACTATATATGTACTGACTTCCAATAGTGGATAGTTTTTACTTGTGATTCTGATTATATTAGACGACCAATTTGTCATTCTACAACGGAACGTTGACAACTTCATCGAACTGGGATGGTGGGTTTCCTGTTCGTAGTTGGAACTTGGCTACTCATGTGTACGTTAGAAAGTCAAACGACATAAAGTTACGTAATTATGCTCCAGTGAATCTCATTGACGTCAGAGGAATTATTTGTGAACCAGGTAAACTACAAATATTCAGTCGTCATGACAAATATATCAACATCAGTGCTAAATCACTAAATAAACAATATTGAAATTATGTTATTGTTAGATGTTTAGGTTCCTTTGAAAAATCGAAAATTACAGAAAAGTTCTTCTCTATTATGTCCTAATGAAATTATGATATTTTTTCATATTTATCTTCTTGTCTGTTACATTGTTTTTATCAGAATATCTTAAGGAAAACTCTTGTTGGACTGGTTTGAGAATGGGTCACAGGGCTGAATAAAAAAATGCTGAAAAATTTGTCATGAAAAACACCTCATCCAGGGAGATTTTCCGCTGAATATCAAAAGATCCCTAATTATTAGTATTGAGCATTGGAAGCTATAGCTATATATTTATTGGCACCAATGAATGTTGTTGACTAGTGGGCTGTCCTAGTACGCAGTTTCTCAGCAATATAACATAGTGGAATTATTTACCTGTGAATGTCTAAGTCATTTCAATATACTGACATTTAACCTCAAATCGTTAATGATAACAATTAAATTTTTCTTTTGTTCCATGATCAGGCAACCAAGTTGAATTTACACCTGATGTCATCACACTGAATGGAATACAAGGATGTGAAGGTAAATATATTTCTTCATATTTTTTTTTTCTATTTCTGGCATATTTTAAAAATTGTTTCTGATTTTGAAGCCTGTTTTTGCCCCCTTTTCGATCTTTTTTGACTGATTGAAATGTCTGTCTGTTGTGAAAGTGATTGAACGTCAGTTGATACGGTGTTGGGCGGGTTTCCTCCAGGTTGTTGAGGGCCTGCCAGTATTAATTTATGTTTTTTTTTGCACACACAGCCGGTGTTCCATCATTTACTTTCGATAATGTTTGCTACTCTCTACGTGTAAGCCCAAACAGCATCGTCATGAATCAAGCAGCTGCTCTGTGTATTGGAGGATCAAGTCCTGCTAACATCATTAATAGAGATCACTATTTGCTGTTCATGACTTTAGGCAGAGATAACATACCTTCTGACAAGACTTTCATGGGAATATTTCTTGGAATGACCTACGATGATCAGGTAAGACAATTACCTTAGCATTGAACATGGTCAGCAAAGCAACATGTACATAGCATCAAGGAAAATGCAGCCACAATAAGTTCATTTCTCGAGTCATTGTGCCGTTAATTGAAAAGAGGAATCAGAACAACACCGATTTTGTAGCTTTAGTGTCTCGAGATAAATCCATGAAACTAAATAATTTTTAATGAGAAATTAAGGATCAAATTTTAAATTGATATGATAGATTGATCTAGATATTTATGGTTTCTAATTCCTGGGACATAGATTTTACAACCAGTGAAAATTGATGAAGTTACCAAAAATAATATAATAAATGATAAATATACCTGATGCATTCAGTCCCTAATCACCTTTTGCACAACATATGGTTTTTTGCTCGCACTGATTATAAAAATTAGAAGGGAGAGAGAAGGAGGAGCTGGAAGATGGAAATTGCTCACCGTACCATCAAGTGTACTGGAAGTTATCATCGAATAATTCCCCTCTCAAAGGAATCGTCCAGTTTCATTCATTAATTTCGAAATAGTTTTTAATGGCACAAACTATCTCTTATGTATTTCAGACACAAACTCTCAAACTATCTGATGGAACAACAGCAACATTCGCGGAGTGGCATCGCACTGATCCGAGTAATAATTCTGGTTTTACCGTCATGATTAGCATTGTTCAAGCGAGGGAAGATCACATCTCACAGGGAATGCGTAATATTGGCCCTACTAGCGTATCCCAGGGTATACTGTGTGAACGGGAGATACCTTAGATTAGGTAATAATCTTCAGTCAAAAAAATAGGACATAATTAGCAAATGGTTAGAAAGCTTCGATTAATTTTTCAATGTGGATTCTGGTTAATTACAACTAGATAATTTTTAAGTTTGAACCAAGAAAATTTAGTTCATATGGTTGATTGTAAGTAATTTTTAAAAGATTTTCTCAAATAGGCATCCCAGATAAAAAGATGATCTAATTAACCAGGATCCACCGACTTATCATTTTGACTGTCCATTGTATATTTAGTTATGCACCATTCACTAAACCAATATCTGAATGACATTGTAAAAGAAAATATCTGATTTTGTTAGCTTTCTTTTTCTTCCTTAGGATTTGTCCTCGGACTATCTTCCTACCTGGTCCCATATGGACATGGTATTCGAATGAAGTAATAGTCACGGCATTGATTAGCCACTTATAAAGAGACTAGCTGCTTGCATTTTTTTAAGTGACTTTATTGATTTAAATGAATGGGGAATCTGTAGCAGTTCTATC
>QXVX01002474.1:0-20796 GCA_013436065.1 Halocynthia aurantium | reverse complement strand
CGATCCCGTATCTGCCTGTCCCTGCTATCATTGGACGTGCATCAAGAAAAGATAGACATAAAAATATACTGATGTGATAACCCGGGTCGCTCTGGTAAACGCAAGGCAGCTAGTGAGAAATAATGAGCAAAAATAACAGCAATTTTAACATAGCAGTCGTAGCAGCAGTTGATAGCAGTCGGTTATTATTTTAACGATTCATAGAATAGAATTAGAAAACCTTCAAATTTTCACTTAGTTGCGGAAATAATTAGAAAATTAGCGAAATTAATCATTTCCTCAATTTTTCTTACTTAAACACTTGAAATTAACTACTCCCTTCAATGAACAATCACTTTTTCATTCCCTGGGGGCATTTTTGGCTCTTGGGGCTCTCTGAACATACTCCCCCCTACTAGTCCGTTACAAAGAGATTTCATCGTTATCCACTTCTCTCTAGAATAGTTTGTTACCAAGAAATGTTTTTAACTCGTGTAAGCATCTAATTACAGTCAAAGTTTCCATATTTCATTCATAAAATAATGAGTACCTACGACATAATTACAACTCGGATTCACCTAAAAGTTCATTATTGTCGAACAAATGTCATTTATTATGTAATTAGTGGCGGCAATTAAAATTCTTGTGTTGCTTTTTCGTGTCAATATTTGCATGCGAGCATTCTTCTTGTTAGTTGTCTTCCGTCTATAATTAGAGCGGACATTTTTCTTTTTTACGATTATTTCGTCCGGTCGCGTCTGAAAGTCTGGCGATTCGCTTCAACAATATGTCGAAGACGTAAAGCGTCCGAAAGCTTAACCCGTTACAGCATAGACACAATAGGGATTTGCCTAGGCAAGCGGCTCTCAACCTTTTTAGGCCGCAGACTATTTCCGTGCCAGCATAGGTTTTCGCGGACTGAAATTACGCTGTGAATAATATAATACACTACTACTATTAGCAAAATTGATTTATTTAACTTAAAATTCATCTGAAAGCGCACGTATGCAAAATCTCAATGTGAGCCTTGTCCTTGAACTCGTTTCACAAGCTTGTCGAAATTCGGAGCAATGGTTGTTAAAGCACATCGAATATCATTCTCCGGTTTGATGCGATTTGAATAGCGACAAACGACAGTGACACATTACGTTACGTAAGTTTTCTAATGTCAATAAGATTTTTTTAAGGGGGCCCCATTGCAACTGTATGCTACGGGCCATGTATGTGAACAACACCTTTCGTGGCTACTAGTACAGTATTTCATTGATTATTTTAGTCCAGTGTTCTCCAAAGTACGGCCCGCCAAGCAGTTTTATTTGGCCTGCAAGGCGTTGACGTTTTTCTTTGGAAATGTCTTAGGGAGATTTGAATATTTGGTTTTAGTTACTTCTGATGTTTCATTCCATTTCTCAGGTTTGTGACGTAATTAAGAGAGATTATAGACTCGTGAGCGGCTGTGTAGTGAGTAGCAAGTGTGTTACTTCTTTCTTTGACCCGCGAAACTTAAATAATTCATAATGCGACCCGTCTATAAAAAAGTTTGGAGACCCCTGTTCTAATCCCTAGTTAAAAGAACGTTTACAATAACTCATTACAATTTCCTTACCACACACACACAGCATACAAAGCGAGTACTTACCTACCACAAATTACCTTTGAAGGTCAATTACCTTGTTTGAGATACAATATTCAAAATTCCACTTAAGACTCAGTCTTCAGACTGCAACAAATAATTCACCGTCTAAAATAACAAAGTTAAAACCCTTAAGAGCCCCGGTGAATCCTTTCTTTTGCTAAAGGTCGTTGCTAAGAGCTGAAAACGCTTGACTCAAATTACTCTGTGAAGGGTATTAGAACTTCAAAGTAAACAGAGTAAAAGAATTCATGTTCCTTTCAACTAAATGGCAATAAGACATGAAAAATGCCGGATTTTCTTTCATGTAGTTTCCGTTTAATCTTTTTATCCGGATTTCGCTTGTTATCGCATTAGAATGGATTAAGGACAATACCCTTCATGTATCATTATAGTTCCACTGAATATATGCACTGGCTTACGAACGTAGTTCGCTTCCAATCTGTGCTAATCTACAAAAGGGATTCTCAAACTTTTTTTTCGCCCGATATAACATTGTTAAAGAAATTCTAACAAAGTTCGAGTTTGGCACCGCAACTGTGGGGCCCCAAAGGGAATGACAAATTTTTGGGTCAAAAAATGACATCTCAAGACGTAAATTTACATCTAGGGGGGAGACGAAGTTTTGGGTAAAAAAGAGACATTTAAAGACGGAAATTGACATCTATTTTGCGCGCAAAATTGAAAACGAGACTTTCAGGGATAGTTGATGACAGTATGATAAAAATTCTGACGAAGGTTAAGTATGACACCGCTACTGTGAGGGGTATCATTTGGCTGGGACAAAAAAATAGGCGCCTTTGATCCATATTATTATTTTTGTTCAAATTCAAATTTGGCCCGTTCCCTGCCCTTCGACGCCCTGAGCAACCCCCTCTAACGATGGGTTATTATTGTTTTATCTTTTGGTTTCATGATTTTATGACATCATATATATATTTGAAATGACAACATATAAACATCGGTATATATTATTAGTCTACAATTGTGTCATCACTATCATTTCATCTGCTACCAACAGACCAGAAAGACAAACCCATCCACCCACAGACCAATCCCTATCCGCCAAATATCCGTTATTTATATACATGACATTCCGAACTTCTTTTTGAGCGCGGTAAACGAAACGAAATATTAAATAAGGATTATGATAGTTTGACGACATCAAAGTCGGGAAAATACTTTGAAGATATATATTGTATTGTTTGGTCATAATTGTGAAAGAATAAATAACAAACAATGTAGATATTATAAATAGATTATGCTTAAAATAAATGTTATGTTATTATTAGTTCACAATGACCCAACTGCATTTCAAACATTGACATTGTGATAGAACAATGCAACATTTATTCCTGTATCAACATCAATTGTTATCATAATAATAACTAAATACCTTGACTTAGAAACAACCTATTATGACGTTTATAACGATCTCGTTGTGACGAATTAATGGATTCTATTGCGTAACAAACGGTTTCCGCGGGACTTTGTCAAGAAATTTTGTTTTGTCTTTCGTGTAATACGATCTGTTTTCTAACCGGAATTGTGCGTGACTGTGGGGTCAGAGGTTAAAGAGGGCACGAAAACAGGGGTGGCTTCCGGTAAATCTTCAGTCGAAGAAATGAACTTTGAACTTTGGTCGTTTGTATGTTGTTTTTGTAAACGACTGAATGTGGCTTTGTGGTTGAGACGTCAAAGGAGAAGATTGTTTTTCTGAGTCTCCGAGTCATGTCATGAGTGCGCTGTGTTGATCGATTGGCTTAAACACGGCTTTTCAAACGAAAGATTTGCAAAGTGGAAAATGTTCATACTATTGTCAGGGCCTATACCAGAGTATATCGCGCCTTAGACAAGCCCAGATACTTACACCGTCCCCAGTTGTTAAATAGAGAGTACGTGATAAGTGGGAAATGTTCTTGCTACTATCAACCTCTAGTTGTATAAGTCTTGTTCATACTATTCACAGTCCATGCTATTTGGCACCCAAGACAAGCCTAGATACACTTGATCATGATCGTTAAATGAAGAATACCAGTTACATAATTCAGCATCACTATTCGTAATACCTGATTCTAATACACAATGTTATAATCTCATATCACATTCATAATATAACATAAACTATCCGGTCAAATCAATTTTCAGATTTCGGTATTTTTCCTTCTGAATAATTTCTCTTTTAAATAATATTTTTTTTAAATTTCATTTTAACCCTGACCCCCATAACCCTCACCCCGAACCCACAAAATGTGGCATTCAAATGAATAATAGACCCTCCAACCTTTACCTTACCCCTTACAAATCAGGTAGATCATATACTATGTAGCACTATATTATTTTATCCGGCCCAAATGCCTTTCTGACCAGTCCACACACCCAAGCACCCATTATTTTTATGAGAATAAGATCACACTTAATTTTGTTTTCTTTGATTTAAGAAATTTCGCTTAGAAATAATTAATTCTTAAAGTCAGAGCTATTTGTTTCCCAAAATACGGCTCCATCAACAATGAGTAGGAGTCAGAAACATTACCCCCTTGTACAGTCGTTATCCACTGTACCGTAACCGAGCCCCTTCCCTTCCACTTCTGCTGATTGCCACGTGACTTGATCGATTGTTTAGTAACTACTTGTCTGTCTCAGTGACGGAACAGTTGTCTTTCAGCAGTCAATTGTGATGTTATAAAGTTACAGTACGTGTTGTTGCTGAAGACTTAACCTGTCGTCCGGTAAATCGCTTGAAATAACATTGCGAGAGAGACGGATGAATCCGTTTCGAAGAATACTGCTCTTCTAACGACCAATTCGTTTAACAACTTTTTCTCACACTTACGACCGTTACCCCAAAGGTACGACCGTCAGATAGAGTTTCTTCGTTATTTCTATTATATTCATATAAAACTGATACTTGTTAATTTTTCATATTCTCTTATACAGTAGGTCCTCAACATACGAACAAGTTACGTTCTAAGAAGTTGTTCGTAACTGGAATTGTTCGTAAATCGAACACAATAAAAACAAATACACATGTAATGCTTATACAGCAACATCTGTTCTTAGATACACTCCTTTAGAACCACTATTAGAATCCTGACACCATTTATATAAGAAATATAAGAAGTTCTGTCACGTACTTGATCCATTCTTAAACCTCTATTACATCTCTGACACCTTTATTACATTTTCCAATAAAGCAAGTTCTCAACATACGAACAGGTTACATTCCAAGAGGTTGTTCGTAACTGGAATTGTTCGTAAATCGAACACAATAAAAATAAATACACAGGTAATGCTTATACAGCCACATCGATTCTTAAATACCCCCCTTTGCACCTCCACCACCCTTTCCCTTTGTTTCCTGCCATTTTGGGTTTGAAAGTTCTCTGAATTATTAAATACAAACACGATAACAATCACTTAATACACAGTACAACTACTTCGTGAGATAGACCACATGTGACTGAGAAAGAGGGTGGGAGATGTGTGTTGTTGTTGACAATCACGCGCCAAGCGATGGATTTGCGAACTATACCATTCCTCCAAATTTTTAATGTTCGCGGCCGTGTTCATATCGGCGTAAGTTCGTAACACGAATGTTCGTATCTAAAGGATTTACTGTATTGACTTCGAAGCTTTGTATACCCATAAAGTAAATGGAAGCCGGTATGAAAGCCCTAATGTCAACACGATTGCACTTTGAAGGCTTTGTTCCCTCTGTTGCTTTACTAACTGTTGATTGGTTGATGTTGCTTGTTTTGTAACTCGATCGGGGTTCAAGGTCAATACGAACTAGTCAAGGTCAGCGTGGGTTACGCGTCAGAATGACCGAAATCGCGTGACGCGTGACAGTTAACGATGATTCAATCAACTTACTGTCGAGCTGATGACTTTACTATACCGCCAGTTTACATTTATTTTACAAGGCGTTTGTCGACCTATGACCCCATTACATTTTGACCTATGGGTCATGAGTTGAGTCGATCGAGATCGCGGGGGTTAGAAATCGGAAATATAGAGCAAAGAGTGCACGGGTTTTTGCTGAGAAAGTAGCTTTATAATGAGGGCTACCATACGTTCAATTTCTAATGGCATTGTCTTTTTTTTTAAGCCGTGTACTATGTACAGAAAAGTATGATATATCGAAGAGTAAATTATAATTTAATGTGATATTTTTATTTCGTTTATTCTTGGTGATATTTTAATTCGGAATATTAGTTTTGGACTTCCCAAAATGCATCTAATTAATAGCTATATACTTCTAAATATGAACCAAGTCTAAAATGTCGTTTTGTTAGCAAGCGGAAATTTAAAGCAGATTGCACGGGCTTTTACTGAGAAAGTAGCACTATACACCATCATAAGCATCTTTTGCTACCATCTGCCTGTAGAACTATACACATGGCCTGGACAGAAAAATAAACACGTTTAGAAAAACATTTTAAATAAACTTAAATAAACAAAAATCTATGGAAAATCCTTTTATTCAAGCGAGAATGTCAGCATGGTATAAGCCGAGTTTGACGCTAATTAAAATTAGTATTTAATGTCGCCCCGGCAGAACTTATTTGAGCTTTGAACTTTGTTAACAGTGAAAATAAACATCGAAACCTATAATACAGCAGTAAGTTTGTGATTTGCCGCGGGAGTAATTGGAATTAATACTAGCATGAAATTTAAGATCTAGTAACGGATTAATTCACTTCCCATTATTTCTAATGGTGATAACTGATTCGGACTTCAAATAATTCAGAGTTCGAACGTCCTCCTCTGACGGATTAATTACGAAGTATGAGACACCACCGTACTGATATACAAATTTCTTTATTTTTCATGGTTTACGTGGTCTTCGCCTTGTAATATTATCGTGCATTTGTTCACTTGTTCTGTCATACGATTTCTTTGTTTTCAATTATGACGCGGTCATACGTGCACACTTGCATAAGTCGCATAAGTCCACGAGTAAGTACTGTAGACATATCGACCTCGTTAACGCGGACGAAATTCAATTTCGAGCTTAAATTAGAGAAGGAAAATAAATCACTGCATTTTAAGTTGCTTTCTCTCAACGACGTAGAAAATATGAAAATCAAGAATGATCATAATAATAAATAAACAAGCTGAACATAATTTGGAGACGCATACTGGCGTCTGTCTGCCCGGGACGTCGAATCAAAAACCAAGATAACTGACTGGAATATTATCAAAGATTCAATCAGGAAATAATTCGATTTAGACCGTTTTTTCTGCCTTTTTTACGTGTGTTATTTCCTGAATTATTATTGAATAATGACGTGGGATTTAAATGTAAACAAAATTGTGACGTAACGAATGATATTTATACTATCTGTAAACTTTCGATAAGAAAATGATGATCGTGATGTCACTCGATCCGTTTTTGTTTCGTAATAGAGGAAGGTTATTATGTTGTCACAAGGAAAGAATAACATGTGATTGACTTATCTTTATAGTAGCTTTGTTACGTCAATCAAAAGTCTTTGTGTCGTCATTATAGTTTTGAAATCCGTCGCTCATGCGTGAAAGTTAGAAGATTTTTTTCTGACCATCGCTATATTTGATTTCAGATAATTGACTTTAATTTGTTATTTTGGGATATTTTTCGGGAAAAAATATACGCTAATTTGTAACAGGTGTGAGCCAAGTTAATCCGTAGTAATAGGTGGAAGGAAAAAATGGGATAAAACAGTTATTTTGTAAAATAAACTATTTTTTTTGAAGTGAAGGGCTTAATGTACATATATTAATTGTCATATCATATTTTTGTTCGAGTCGGTGTCTGGTTGCCATACTTTTATGGCTGGGCCGGATGTATCTACTTGTGGACCCGAGGCCAGACTCAGCAGCAGTGAGCCGCCTAATTTCTAGAAATGCTTCCATGTTTTAATAATCAATATATATATATATTACTGTAATTATTTTGCAATGGTCAAATGTCATCAAATATTACATAATATTATAATGTAAGATATCAGAATTTCAACACAATGTAACACATCCTTACAACATTACGGTTATACACGCTGGTAGGTTGCGCGACAAATTTCGGGATAGTTTCAGTGGGCGCCCGAGATACCGCTTAGGCAAAGAAAAATAGACACCAACGCGTATGGTATAGTAACTGTTGAGATTTCTGTGTACAGGAATTGGATTACAGGTGTACAGGAATTGGATTACAGTCGTCCCTCGCTATATCGCGGTTCACTTTTCGCGGATTCACTTCATCGCGGATTTTATATAATATTGTATTATTGTATGTATTTTATTTCATAATAAATGCCGTGCCGTACAGTACTAGTATGTTTGAGCGCTAAAAGTTAAAAAAAATATTAAATAACAGGTTAAATGATTGTGAGAAATGTTAATAAGGTAAAAAAGAGTGTGTGAATGATTTATAATGGTTCAAAATATGTTTAACTATATTCGAATAATCAATTAAATATGTGGTTTTTACTTCGCGGATTTTCACCTATCGCAGGAGGTTCTGGAACGTAATCTCTGCGATAGATCAGGGAATACTGTATTATTAATTATTTCATTCACGTACTCCAATTACAATTACCACAACATACCTGAGCCAAATAAACACCGAACCTGTAGAAAAGAAAATTAAATTAAATAATTTGACTTTGAACTTGATGTATTGTAAACCTAGACGCTTGTGATCAATTTTCTCGATCGCATTTTAACTTCAGACAGAAATTATTTGCCAGGCGCCTACAAAATCTTTATCTTCTGATTTAACATCAGGTCCTTCTCGCTCTAAGCCAGAAAAAACACTTTCATTTTTGCAGCAAAGCTTTTACGGTATGCATTTCTTCCTTGGATATAGCCGGGTTCAACGCTCCCATTTTGCCTACAATGCAATGATCATACTTGGAGCCAATAGTAGCGGGAAATACAACGATAACGGGTGATGATTTACTGACTTATGATGATGGAAGACATGTAATACAATAATATCATTTCCTAAACTCTTAAACATGAGTTTAACAACAGGAAATGTTACTGTATTAGACTTACAGGGAAGTTTTTGTAAACTCACAAGCAGAGTACTACAGAGAATGTGGGGAGAAGTTTCATGGGGCGCAGTACATTAATACCTCGTTTAACGTGTTTCGATCTACGTCAAATTCGACTTTCCAGAGTTATTTTTGTTCAGCTAATGTTATTTTTTCTACCCGACCTTACGTCACTTAGCAGCGTCACCTCAACATGATGAAATGACTTGAAATAAATTTTTGAAAATCCTTAAAATATACTTAAAATTACATTAGTTAGACATTAGGTTGGACAACGTCATATGTATTTCTGCATGTGCTTGCCTTGTCTTTGTCGCTTTTTTCTGTGAGTAATTCCATTGATTGTGTCTGTCCTAGTGACAGGACCCAAGAAGGATACTGCTAGTGTAATGACCAATATTTATATATATATATGTATAGTAATACCACCACAGTAAACATTGTCATGCCCAGTAAGACATTAGTCAGGCAATGTCATATGTATTTCTACATGTGCTTGCTTGTCTTTTGCTGCATTTTGTGAGTATTTCATTAACTGTGTCTGGTATAGCCATAACACCTAAGAAAGATAGTGCTTCCAAACGTAATGAGTAAAATATTATTTAATACCTCGGCTTACATCGTGTCTTCTGGAATTAATCAATAACGTAGTGCGAGGTGTCACTGTGCTATAAAACAGTGGGAATTGTAAGCTTTACGAAGCGGTAACGGTCTCTTTATTACGTGCATTGTTATACTTAACGAAAAAGGCTTTTTCCCTGATTTCATCATGGGTTAGTCTCAGGTTATCTACATCTTGGCAGACGCCGAGATATACAAGATAGGATAGTACTAGTTGTATCGGAATTTCTTCGTAATATCCCGATGCCTATTTGCAGACAACGAACAGTATCTTCGTTTAAATGACGACAGCAGCTACTAAGGCGATTTTAATTCATGTAATGCGCAGTTGATAGATGAAATGTTACAGTGACTGACCGACGCCAGATAATGATCTAAGTACATTAACCCGTTTGTATCATTGCGGCTGTGTTAGCTGTCGATCATCCTATTTCCACCCATTATATAATGTCTGATGTCTCTAGTTACTAGTAGTAACCAAAGGAAAGTGATCGCGCACTTTTGAATACCAAATGTCGCACAGCCTACAATTAGTCCTGAAAATATCATGATGGTAAATCACAAGTACAAGTATAAGTAAACTACTAGAATTATAGGGTGAGATAAACTCGTTGTTTCTTGTGCTTCATCCATTCCAGGGTTGTAAAAATATTATAATATGCTTCTTTGAGGGTTCTGAAGGCGTATCAGGCACAAAAGATTCGAAAAAATCTTCGACCACTAGGGCCACCCTAGGATTGAAGAAGTAATGCTATAAAGATTCTTTACTCTTTAAATAACTACTGAATATTGTGACAGGTTGTTGGTCAAAATGATGAACTTTTACATTTGAGAAGTCAAAATAACCTCAAAAATATTGCAACATTTGTTACAGGCCCCACGCTAGCTTATTCCGTCCCCCACCATGGACCCCGAAATCCCCAAATCGATTGAGATTCAACCATATAACTGTTGGGTCATATCCGCGATCCTTATAATATGTTTCTCGCACAATTCAAGTCTTTCCCTGACTTTAGTCAGCTTGCGAGTGGCATCTATCTTGAGTCTGAGTATTGAATGCAAAATCTCTTTGATTTCGATGGGTAGTTCAGTCTCCATCCAATCTCCGACCTCGAGGCTGATATTTACTTCCGCGAGTTGGCGCACAATCACGCTATCCTTGCCACTTTTCGATGCTATTTCGTATATTGACGCTTTCACCGTGATGTCGTCCGGTAGAATATAGGTATCGTAATACGCTTCGGTGCTATCGGTACTGTATGACGTCATAGGAACCAGTTTGATGATGTCATCGTTCCGAACCCTTATCCGTTCTGGATGTTGCGTGTTTGATTGTTCTTTACTGCCGTCTAGCGGTTTCCGTTTTCTATTGCTTTCTTGACTTTTCGGAGAAATGGTTTCATGGATTTTTTCTTCGTTTTTGGAACTAGTTCATGAAACATTACAATATGGTACAATGTAAGAATTACTACACCAGTCGTAAGAATTTGAGCACCATAAGAAATGTCGCTGTAATACTACTAATCATAAGAAACTATCTGGTCCCCCTCTCTGTCTTGAAATAGGAAAAAAAAAAAAATATGATACCTTTGCTCAGAATCATCTACTTTTAGTTTCTTCGTCTTTTCATTCTTGTTCTTTCCGCTTTTCCTTTTCTGAATGTGTGCAAAAAGAATTATTCCAATCGTCGTTTTATCGAGATGGTTTTACCGACTTACTCTGCATTTAGTTATCCATTTCTTCAACATTTTATCTTTCTTTGCTACCTCCGGGTTCTCTTCGACTTCTTTCATCCAGTGGATGGCAGCCACAGTTGTGTATGGGATCTGGTATTGCAATTGCATTGTTACGTTATAGGTTATATTGTACTATAATGATTCAATGTGAACTAGTGGTATTTGGGTGTTGGTAGATTTTGCAGAGTAAGTTTTTGATAAATTAGTTGTCTCTAGTTTGTTTGTAAATCTGCATTTGTAATCAAATTGTCTCTATGCATATAAAGAGAAACTATGTTTGTTTGTCCGATTAAAAAACGGTTGGACGGATTCGAATCATATTTGAATCATATCGGAATTACACTTAGATCGTAACTTTGAACTTCAAGCTTTGTTTCGTCACTATACCTTTTCAGTAAGGTCATAGGTCAGCTTGACTTTACGAAAGAAAGTCCTTTGTATATCAGGATAAATCTTCATGGCATGTATGATATCTTGACCGGCAATAACCTCGAGGTCAAGATAGGTCAGTGCTTTTACAGCTGATTGGCTGATGGCAATACCCTTCCTTTTCACTGCCGGGTTCCAGAATGCTGTACCGAATATATCACCTTTGTCTAAATAAAATAATATGCTATGTAGATTCAGTCGTTTGATACTGTGGTAACAGCGTTCCTTTACTATCTTATATATATAAACAGTGGTGCCTCGTACTTCGTACTCAATCCGTTCCACGAGGCCATTCGAACTCTGAATTGTTCGAAGTACGAATCAGTTATCCCAATGAGAAATAATGGAAAGTGAATTAATCCGTTCCCAGACCTCAATTCGAACCCCATTTAGCTTGTAACTAATGAAAATGCCTAGTTAACCATAACACTATTTACTCCCAAGTATAATCATCATTAGTTGCCTATCAAATTCTACTCCCTATACCTTGACTGTCACTTCCCCTTCCCCGAGATCTATGTTCTCGGGTACCCGGGTTCTGTATTATCTAGATATGTTTCCGATAAACGGGATTTTGGATAATGGATTTATTTATTTTCCACTTATATTAACTCCATCGTTGTATCTTTCACTACTACTGTATTGGTAAAACTAGTTATTAGTTGTCTATGATATTGCTAATGACTAAAATATCATTTATTCTCTAAGTCTAAGCATTAAGTCCGCTTACGTCACAAATCGTTGTGACTTCTGTTGCCATTTATTGACGTATGTTCCTCAACCGGGTTCCCGCGTCCTACATTACCTAAATATGTTTTCGGTTAATGAAATTTCGGATGATAGATTTAGTCACATACTTAATATCGCAGTGATTTGATCGTCTTGCACAACTTCCACCGATCCATGAATAATAAAAAACATCACTTCGATTTCTTCGCCCGAATCCAACAACATATCACCGGGTGCTATGTGAAGACGTTCCATATTCGACGCTAGGTGTCTCGCGCTCGTCTCCGACAAATTTTTAAATGCCTCTTGTGACGTCATAACGCTTTTGTGGAGGTATATACTCGCATCCAGCTTCATGTGTTCGGGCAAATAGCCTAAAACCTGACAGAGAGAAATTATTGTTGTGTGACATTTAAATTAAATAATAATTTTGGCACTTCAGCTGTGTACTATGATGACGAGATGTGAATGTGGCGCGATTGGGAAATTCTTATTTCCAATGCTATCGCATACCATACCATTCACTCGTGATTGCGCCGAAAATATTCTACTGTATTTACCTTTTTCACATCTATACCATGCGTTGCTATCCACGTGAATGAGACGTAATCCAACATGGCGTCCTTTAGATATTCTGGAACTCGATGCAATTTGCTGAAATTAACGATTGATTTCGTTATTTCTTTGAATTCCTTTTTCCCTGAATTTATATTCTCGATCGTTGAAGTTACGTTAGCAAGTATGGCGGCATAAAGCAGGCCTGAAACAAAGACACAATCTCATAAATAAAGAAGTGTGTGTGTGTGTTCGTGTGCCCATAACTCCAAGGGTTCTTGACTCAGCTCTCTGAAAATTTGCATGGGGATCTGTTCCAGGCATTGATGTGTTATGGGTAACTTTTCTTTTAAATAGGGGTCGTCATTGGGGTCACAGGGTTCGTTAGTTACGAATACAAAATTTATATATATCGATACAGAGCTATACTGTATTGACCAAATTTGATCATCTGAGAAATGGCAACGTCGTTACTTCAAACTATTTTTTAAACTTACAGCCAACTATGAGGATAAATATGCAATAGAGTTTTTCATTGTTTGTATCTCCTCCAATATTTCCAAATCCTTGCGATATAACAGCTGTCATTGTAAAGTATAAACATGAGCAATATGCGCTCCTTATGCTCGGTCCACCTCGCATTGTTCCTGAGAAGAAAATATGTGCATTACTCACATTGCTTGCTCCCTAGCTTAGAAACTTCCACGCTCGTAGTAAAATCGTTATTAACTCTGCTGTTGATGATTGAAGTTTGAATTATTGTCTTACCAACTTCTTGGTCCCAGTAGTACTCCTTTCTTTTCTGCTCACCAAGTCGAATCAGCCAATTGGATGGATACGGCTTTGGAAATGATTCTGGAACTTCTATTGCAGCTTTGAGTTCTATATCAAAGTACATATCATGTCATTTCCTATACACGTGTAACAACGGATATAATATGTCATGTAGCGCTGTTTAGCCCCTCCTAACACTGACTATGTAGCAATAAGCACCGGTTTTCTTAGTAGTGGAAAATATTTAACTGCTGTTGGGTCTCGGTCATGAATTGGCTTTCTATATTAAACTACTGAATTCAAGATGGAGTCTAATCAGTTATACAGATGTGGAGTCAGACTACCGGGCGTACAAAGAGGCAAAGAATAATAATCACTTATCATCTAATGGAGATTTTAAACTATGAATAACATGAACATATGAAATAAAAAAATGTATATATACCTGTGTCTTTGGCGGGGGTTCCTCCTTTTATATTCCCCCCAACGTGTCTTTTCATCTGGCCCTGCTCTGAGTAAATATTTGATAGAATATTGTTGTTTCCTTGGACGAATTTGCTGATGATAATTTTGTTTTTTTCGTTCGGCTCAATAATAATCTTCGTGATATTTGCGACGACACTCTCTCTTTCTTGCAGTAACTTTATTTCATGAACGCTTTTGACATATTTTTCTGCTTCCACAAGTCCGACATTATACCATCCACATCCCATCCAGTGACATAGAAGTAATATGAGGCTCATCTAAAATGAATAGGAATGTCAACATAGGCCCAGATTCTTGCAAAAAAGTTTGAAAATTTCGGACAAGAATCCGCTGATTATTATCGAGTGAAGACAAAACAAAAAACTTCGCTATTCGGGAAAATCCAGTCGTGGACTCCCAAGGCCGGATTTACCTACAAACTTATCAGCGGGTCCAAAAATTTGAAGAATCAATATATATATATATATTACTGTAATTATTTCGCAATAGTCAAATGTGATGAAATATTACATAATATTATAATGTAGGATATGAGAATTTCAACACAATGTAACACATCCTTACGACAAACTAGTTTCAGTGGGCCCCCGAGATACCGGTGGGCCCTTGGCCAATGGCCTACTTGGCCTAATGGTGAATCCAGCCTTGCATAAGTCATGTGATCTTCTTACCATGATTATAAGCGATGCATATGCATGTTCCATATACTTCTCCATATCTCTTGCAATGCGGAATAGTCGAAGAAGTCGTAAGGATTTCAGAATGCTTAGAAAATGCGCGACATTCTAAACAGAGTCGAATTAAAGTTATTCCCCGCTTAATTTTAACGGTTATTGTCACGTAAACACTTGCCTTTTGTTGCGTATCTGTTACGAGAGTTATTGCGTCATAAGGCAGACATGACATGATATCGATCGCGAACCATGTTTTAATGTAACGCATCCTGATCAGTTTAAGATCGGTCACAATCTGGCCTGGAATTGATATATGTAAAATTACTTTGATGATGTCACTGATAAGTGACGTCACGTCTTACCTTCAGCTCCCGCGTGGGTCGTGTGAAAATTAACGATGAGATCAGCGAGGAAGAAAATGTCAACGAAGGTTTCAAACATTGTCCAAGTCTTGCTGTAAGATAGATTAAATATACAGGTAAATTACTTAGTAAATAATGCTTAGTGAATAAGCTAAGGGAATTAGGGGAAGGGAGACATAGAAATTTTCCATTGCTAGATTTACTATATCCATATTCTATTTTATTGCTTAATATTGTTACATATTATGGTTTGAAGCAATGTTCGTCAACCTTTCAACACCCGCGGCGAACATAGGGAAAACATTTCGCGGATCGGTGCCAGCCGATGCTAATGTAGATAGAATTTTATTTATTAAATCTAATGTTATAAAATTACAGTGGGGCCCCAGATACCAGTGTCCCACTTGTCCTATTTGTAAATCCTGCCTTTCGATTGACATTGTGACCAGACAATATAGTTATTTTACCTTCCGTCCTTGACATCGAAAGCAGCCGCGAATGGAACTACGGCAGATGTGTAATAAGTCAAAGCAAGAACAATCCAATCCCAACGTGATTTAAATTCACTGTAATGAAGAATAATTCTCCCACTCTTTTTCGGTTGCTCACATTTCTTTTCCTCTTTAATTTTATCTGAAAAAAAAACAGGGAAGTGTGAAATGAGAAGAAATGTTGTAGCACCTCACTGCATACATTTCCCATCAGTGAATTTCATGTTTAGGAAATGGTATTATTATATTACACTGATTTCTAGTAAACAGGTATGCAGAGGCAGCTTACCTCTCAGGAGTTAGACGCCCCTGCCTTGCATAGTCTCAGGGTCCCTTTGCCCCTGCCTTGCATATGGTGTCACCCCTCCTTATCATGATTATGAACTATGAATGCATATTGTAACAAAAACACATTTCACGGAGTTACTTGTTTTGCTTTATGACTTCTGTCATGTCTATTGTCCGTCATCTGGGTTATCCACAGTTGAACTTCATTAAATTCGGTCCCTCGGTTCGACCAGTTGTAGTAAAACCAGCAAAAGTTTGATGTACACTGCGCGTTAGTCTTACCTTTCTCATTTTTACTGAATAGATTTCCAATCTTTTGTAATTTTTTTGCCTCAGCTTCTTGCGCCTTCTCAGCATCCATGATTGAAAAAGGTCTAAGCTGTAACCAAAGCAATAAATGTCTGAATAACTCTTGCTTGAAATGTAACATCACATTTAAAGATTAAAAAATCTAATTTATAATTTTTGAACCACATTAATTACTGCGGGTGAACGAATCGAGGCTAACAAATAAGATTTTTAACTTAGCAATTAGATATTGGATAGACAACGAGACTACTATCTGCGCAACACACCCCCCTGACCGATTACTCAGGGACTAGAGTTACTCTGTCGCACCCTATTAAATTCCATCTAGCACGTCCCTACTTTAAGACTAACCACTTCCAACTTGGACTCCTAACGAACGACTCAAAAGCATTAACAACTTACTTTGAAAACAAAACAATTATTTGATCACAATTATACTAATACTCTACCGGATTCTGGTAAATATGTTATTTTGGCTTAAAACCCGGATAATCGCATTTACACTGCAGGTTTCCGAATTACTTTACTTGATTGGAACATAACTTATAATCTCCCTTGTACCGATCTGGGGAAGCTGCTTATATTTTCACCTTCTGCCGAAGAAAACTTGGTCAAAGTACTTTTAATCCGTTATGTAAGGAGCATATCAGTTAAAATGCGTTTCATGAACACAAGTCAATTTCAGCCCTTCAAAAACAGTAATGTAGTTGTAATTTGAATGTGTTACCTAATTGTACAGGTATATGTAATTGTATTTCAAGATATTTTTCAATCAAACGATTTCTAAGATTTAAAAAAAGATGTGAAAGACCATAAAACACACAGAATACAGGTAAAATTATGAGATCTACTACAATGATACGCCGTTCCGCGTTACAGCAGTTTGCCTCACTCTTGCTGGTGGTAGCACAGTAGCGTCCATCATTTTTAAACGCCTCGTGTTCGTTGTTGTTGTTTGCCATCAGTGAACGTGTTCCCTAACTTTATTCCCATTCCTATAGTTTATTTTTGTATTTTTTATCATGACCGGTGAAACGCGAAAGGCTGCTGATGCTTGTGATAGTGCTGAGGAGCACTAAAGGCTTCTCGGAAGTTTACTATACTTTTTAAATGCGTTATTTTGAGGTTCAATATGGTATCAAGTAAGAAGTTCCACCGCTTCAACAGTTACTGCGTAAAAGCAGAATCAATTCGTGACTTTGAGGTAGTGGAACATAGTACACAGTAGTAGTAGAGTACGCAATGATATATTGTATTGAAGAGTTTCATTGTGGATCAGAAATAAATATTGAGCAACGCGATGTCCTTTTGTTGAATAGGACACCGAGGACAAAGCTAACTCAAAGTCCAAAAAATGTTGCTATTCAGAAAGCGCTGAAACACAACAATGTATTAGGTTTATCGAAAAGCGTTTTATTACGAATCAAAGATGTATAAACACAAAGTAACACGATTTGGAGGCAAGCATATGACGCCTATCTTTAAGATAACTTTACTACCGTAATATCAACTCAAAAATACAAGTCAAGCTAGTTAATCATTTAAATCAGGGGTGTGCAACCTGCGGCCCGCGGGCCAAATGCGGCCCGCAAAGAAAAATTGTGCGGCCCGCGGAGAAGTGCCAATTTTGAATGGTGTGCGGCCCGCGAAACAAGTTTTTAATTTAGTTCAGTCTGGTACGTGCGAGCAATTCCAATTCCTTTGCGTTGCAAAGCCTATACCTGAGTTCAATTTATTATATATGCCTATGAAGTAACAATGTTATCATTTTTGGGTAATAATCTGTAAATATGTGCAAGGATAAAATATTTCAATAACACCAATACGTCTGCGACACACCTACGCACTGCAGGCGGCATACTAATGTGTCGCAACACACAGTTTAAAAGCACTGCACTAGTAGATAGTCGATGCAAAATTCAAGTGCGGCCCGCCGTCTAATCGGTTAAGTGTATTTGGCCCGCGAGTGCTACAAGGTTGCACACCCCTGATTTAAATGATAAATATGATAGTTATGAATATGAAAATTACTACTGCACCTTTTATGCTTTCACTTACACTTTACATGCAATTATTTTATCAATCTTAGTCATGTCTGACTTTAACAGAAATTAGGTGTAGTGGCGTCTCTTGAACTTGCGACCACGTGTCATACTTCCAATACATTAGGCACCTCACTGTGATGGGGCAGATCGAGTCTCCTAAATAGTTTCATTCCTAGGTTGAAGCCAGTAATAGATAAAAGCTAGCATTACAGCTATTAAGGTCAGGGTGCCATGGACAGGTATAACAGTTTTTAAATCAATTCCGGGCAAACAATTCCTAATGCAGTCAATGTGTTCCGTAAAGTCATTTCCGGATTCAAATTCATAGTTTGTTTGTGTTTGATATGACGGTATAACACATGGATGGTGATTTGTTTTGTAACCAACCATTATTGTTATACTTTCAGCCGCCATAAGTATGAGACAAAATAGGTGGTCGTGAAAACATAGACCTCTTCGAAAAATGACATTTCCGAACTGAAAATAGGTAAAAAAATTGGCAAACAGAACGGGCAAAATATCTGCACATTTTTTTAAATCATAGAAAAGTACACCAAGAAACAAATATCGTACCCCGAATAGCACTAGTGGTATGAAATAGAATTCATGATAAAATCTGAGAAACAGAATCAGCATGGATATACGAGAGAATATAAAAAGTGCATGATATAGTAAAAAAATGTAATTTATCCTCTTTTTAAAATCGAATAATTCTGCTTTAGCAAGGATTAAAGAAAATGCAAATATTTTAATTACATCAAAAATAAGCTTTGGCTCAGATTGCGCATATTGGCAGTTGGAAATAAGATACATCATTATTGCATATTGAGAAAGAGACTCGAAGATGGTTTCATAAAACAATAGCGTAAACATTCGTTTTTCGATTTCTTTTATGGGCTTATTTTTGCACTTGCGTGTGGAATTGCAATATTCTTCTACAAATGGGACGAATAGTAACGTTGATATGATGAAAGTTGAAACGGAAACAACGACTAAAGGCTTTGGATATATTGCATTACTTCCATAGTTGATCATATTCACGAAATCAAAAACCAAATCCAATACAGTCAACAAAAAACATACATGTAGCCAGATGCGATTCCAGATAATTCTCAAAAATTGACGTACAGGTGTGATCACATCTGTTTCAGGTGGCATCGCTAGGTTTAGGACTAGGTTCAACATATTCCCTTTTTCTCGCCTTTGTGCTTAGATTCCACTTCAAAATTGTTTACTAAACTCTGAAAAAACAAAGCTACACAAATTTATAATCGAGCAACATTATTGCCTTTATAACACCTCTCACACCACATTATTAGCAATCTAACCCATATTTATATAAACTCGCGTATAAATCGTAACTTTCTACCCGGAAAACGACATGAACAAAACCTACTGGCCTACTCAAAGACCATACCGAAACATATTGCTAATCAGGAAGCGCTGAAACAATATGTACAATATTAAAATGTATTAAACACAGAGCAACGCGATGTTCTTTTGTTATAGTTGGAATTTCGTAATTAAATCTCTGTAATTAATCCATGGTATACGTCCAAGATAACAATACACGTTTGAAAGGACCTCACAAGCTGTTAGGTCATAGTATCGTGTGCCTTTCAAGCTGTCTGTATGGTCATAATTTGGTTTCTAATACGTTATGTGCGCGTTGTAGCGAAGAAAAATCGAGAATAATCCAAGGAGAAAGAATACTCGGAGAAATCCTGTTGTTCAATTTCTTCGTATAATTTGGAACCGTTATTGGTTGTATGTCTGTTTTCGTTTGACCTTCTTCGACCTTGTAATGAACTTCGTGAACATCTTGAACTACTGGTCTTTTCAATATGAAATCGGAATCATCATCTGGTCTTTGATTATTTATTTTGTTTCTTTAATCTTATTCGTAATATTGATTAAGGCAGTAGTTCTTAACAGAGGTTCGATGAGTCGGTCTCAGGGGTTCGGCAGAGGTCAAGAATTCTAAGACTATTTTCAACCATACCATTTTCGGAAAGAAAAAAAAAATTCATCAACAAACATTTCAAAACATATTCTTTCCTTAGTAACATTTATCACGGTGCGTCAGATTCCATACTATTTAGATAAAAGTGAATGCCTAAATGTGGTTATTAGTAAACAAAGCCGCATATTCCTTCAATTTAGTCCGTTCCGTTCAACCCGTGCGTATTATTTGTGACGCCACGCTCACCTTGGTCGGCATTGACCGAAAAGGCCGAAAAGGCTTAGGTACGCTCCCCTATGTTATAGTGCGGCTTATATATTTTTTCATCGTTACGTGCGGCTTATATAACGAAGGGTTCGGTGAATGCACTGATGAAGCTTGTAGGGTTCGGTACCTCCAATTGGGTTAAGAACCACTGGATTAAGGTGTTTCGACAAGCTGTACAAGGGGATGAGTATACCTAAGAACGATTGTTCCTACTGCTTTGGTTTAATTTGCAAGCTACACTGGCATATTTAGTTTTCACAGGTCTATATCTTGATACCAAGTTACCGCAAGTAGTCGTAGTCGGAGTAGTCGGAGCTCCAAAATGGTATGTTGCTACGAGGGGCAACTTTGTCTCACACCGTTCGTCTCGTAAACGGACAGGAAGCGTTCACGTGAGTGCATCGGGCACGTACAC
>QXVX01002461.1:25012-46568 GCA_013436065.1 Halocynthia aurantium | reverse complement strand
TGTTTCGTTTATATTGCAGTTGACTATAGCAAGAGTTACCATAGATTTGCGGGTATTTTTTAAAATTGTTAGAAAGTTTTCCCAATTTTCATCCGATGAAGTTAATATTCTTTCATCCTCGAACCGCAGCGTGTGGAACGAGGTAGTGTCGTCTTCGAGATATCGGTTAGTGGAAGTCAGTTGCGCCAACCAGGATAAATAATTTTTATTCAAACTGTTATCAGAAAATTCCAGAATCTCCAAAGTCTTTGGAAAGATTGAACATACTTCGATTTCATGTAGGTTAAAATCGCTGAATGGGCTTATCTCTTTCATGCTTAGCTTCGTAAGTGAATTCCATCGCTGAAGAATATGCCCTAATTCTTGGCACTGTGAAAAAATACCAGTTATTTATGAAAAAATAACATTTGTGTTCAGGTTCAGGTCAATTGTTAGTCTTTTATCTGCTTTACTGTAAAACGCGATCGTGCCTCGAACGAAAAATCAGTGCAGACAAATGATTCAAAGTCCTGAGAGCTTTGCTAACGTGACGGATTCGCTTAAAATATCCATCGGGGTGGTAAGGTATTCCAGAAGCCTCACCTTTTGATGGATATGGTTAGGTATTCCAGAAACCTCACCTTTTGAGGCATGTGAAGGCTGTCCACCACTTCAGTACATTTTTTCAGTCCAACGTTTTCACACCTGCAAATGTAATACAAGGGATACAATAAATATCAGGGCCCATCAAATTGAATTGTAGAGAATTAAGTCATTAATTTATTCAAATACAATCTCTATGTTGTATGGTGGTAATGTAACTTCCATGAACACAGTCAGAACCCTAGACAGCTATATAATCTAGTCATGGTACTGTACTAACACGGAACTAACACGCATAGAAAATATTAATTCGTTTTCATGATGTACATACAATTACAATTACGAATTCCAGGAACATATCCATGAATTAGTACAATAAAATCAATACCTCATTCCGAATATTTCGATATCAACTCCGTTTGAAAAAGCGGTACTGAGTACGGATAGCGGAACATCCATCACCGAATTTTTGATGTGATCCACCAATTTCACGTCAAGTTTTATTAAAGCTCAATCATAGGGTACAAAATCTTCCACTTACTCGCGAGGTATTTCAGTATTTGCCTCGCTCAAATCTCTCGACCCCTTTTTTGACATTTTGACATATCTTTGTCGTCTTCAAAGTTGTTCATTCCGTAACTTATAGCGGCCAGTGATGTTCTGGTTGTTATTCCTGCTATTTGTAAAACATGAGGACAAGGTGAGGGCTGCTTTGCTTCTCCGATGCACTTGTCACATACGGTAAGATCATTGCACCGGATTGTATGTCTCAATTCAATATGAAGAATTCAGTCATATGCCTCATGACAGTTTGTGCCCCTCGTATCGACATAGGTCTAGGGCAGGGGTGCACAACCTTTTTGCTATTGACGTCCACATTACGTTTATTTTCTATTAAGTACGGTTTGGCTTTTATGGCGTCATAATCGCGTATTTGACCCATGCGAGGTGCAGTCTGCCCAATTATGAAGTATGTAGGACTACTTGGAAGTATAATATTCGCATTTTAAACGGATTTTTTTTTCGGTGGATAGATTCTTGAGCAGATATATTGCAGCAAAGTCGCATAATTTCGCATACGCTTGCACAGTAAATACACCATCCAGATTGTGACGCATCGTGTCGTCTGATTTTTTTGCAGTGCTTCTGTTTTGCTTCAATATACTGTACGCCAGCATAGCCGCCAAATCCTATATTTTGAATTACATGTGGACAGCCGCATTATATTTTCTCGACGGCCGCAGGTTGTGCACCGTTGGTCTAGGGGCTACTAACGTGTCTTTTAACAAGTTTTAAAGTCTAGTCTGAAAATTCAGATATTTTAGGCTCACCGAAGAAAGGAAGAAAGAGAATATACCAGATAATCCTGTTATATCAATATTTATAAATATTATGGTTGATATTAACAAGATACGATGTCCCTGTACCGCAACAAACAGCCTAGGCTGTACGTAACTAACATATAGTCGGAGAACTATACGGGTAGTCACCACCATGTCACTCTATGCATGTAGTATACCAACTATGTTAGATTGGAACATGCGTCATATTCTATAACTCAAAACTTTTTACCTGTACAAGTCACTGCGGCTTGCGTGGTTGTCACCTCGGTGGGTTTAGTTGATGCAGTTACCAATGGAGTCGTCTGATCATTGCTAGTAGCAAGGGGAGTCGAACAAATCGACTCACCAACGGTCGTACTCATAGTAGTATTGGCTGCCTCGCTCGTAGTTGCAATGTTAGACATGATTGCTTCCTCGGTGGAAGTAGACGAAGTCGCTTCATCGCTCGGTAATTGGTTTCGTAGTGAAAGATGACATTTTAGCCGTATCTAATAACACCTTCTGGAACTCCTCGATCATTCTTTTCATGTCTTTTACCCTTGCATTGACTCCATCTATGAAAAAAGGGTAAATTTGGGATACTGGATTCAGAATTATTTCACCCAGCAGCTGGGTAAAAAAATAGTTATACCTCACTTCCCCAATTTATTAGTGAGTTCCATTTCTGGAACTAACTCGTAAATCGAAAATTCGGTAATAAAGAAGAAGAGCATTGCTACAAACCTTGTGCCTGCTTTACCAGCTCATTACACATTTCCCGCTCCTTAAATGTAAAATACGTCATGAACTTATAGAAATAAATTACTTTATTATATATTGCATCTTATACTGTTGTACTAACCTTGCTTGGGTTCTGGGGGAGAGTGAAGGCTTCCTCGTTAGGAGCCCCTATCCATGATGGGTTTCCATTACAAATAATCGGTATCACACATTCATGACCAGCAACAACTGAAACTGAAGTTAAAGGAGCTGTACAGTACATTCTGCTTTACAATAGTTTCCATATTTCTTCATCATAAACTCCTAACACAATACCTGATATAATCCATCCGCCAAACACACAGAACAAAATTCCAGCTTTGATGACTGACATCTTGCAATCAATTCACAAATATCGATCGTTTTCACTTTGTANGTTTCAATTACAACATTTTATTCTTACGTGAATATAGAGCAATGATATTTGTGATTGTCGCTTTTTCTTTTATGTTTACCTTAATTCAAATGCAATGCAGGGTAGGCGCTACCATTATGCCAACTGAGCAGTAGTCTAGTGTCTAAACGAGGGAAATGTATAATTACTAAGTACGGTTGTTATTGTCACATAACTACAATGCTGGCATACAAAACATTACATACATTAATAATACATTTATGACGGTGTTGACGTGTAACGGTAAAAAATGGTTCGACGTCAAATATCGATATTCCTTCCGTAAATAAGTAAAATCTTGTTAATGAGAGTTATATAGAGACGAAAATGTGTAAAAATACGAGATATACAGCATGTTAATTCAGAAACTGTCGTGTTCCAGACATTTCCTAATACAATAGCCAAGTTTATTAAAATAAATATTGCAAAGTAAAATATAAGTGAAGTTCTATATTTTAAAGTGCTATATTTAGGGTAAGGTTTATACGATACCTTGTTTGTGTAACGACTATAGCACGACGCGTGTCTCGTAAATTAAAATAAGTAAGAACAATAACAGAATAATTACTTACGGCTTGGCTTGACCGTGGTAGTCAACTTTCTCTAGAGACATATAGTAAACGTAAATATACTGCTGTAAACTTACATGCTTGTGGTGACGTTAATATGGTTTAATGCTTTTTTGCAATCGAAATCACAAATCGAAAATCCAACTAACAAAGAATAAATATTCACCTGATCCATGGATGAAGTTACGGTTAGCAGAAACTTCAGGATTTTTGTAACTAACTATTAATTCTGAAAACCCAACGAAAAACGAAAATTAAATCATCAGGGTTCGAAATGAATAATTTTTTATCTGTAGCAACCGTATAGTGCAATAATATGGGCTGGGTATTGAGAGCTCAAAATTAATAAACAAAATATAATCAATCTTCTGTATATATCTGAATGTTTTTAAACGATAGGCGATTAGTTCGGTACATTTAAGACAGTACAGTAATCGCGGGGATTACGTTCCAGAGCCTCCCGCGATAGGTGAAAATCCGCTCAGTAGAAACCACATATTTATTCAATTATTTGAATATATTTAATCGTATTTTAAACCATTTACACACTGTTATTTACCTTATTAACCTTTCCCATAATTATTTGAACTTTATTTATTTAATTTTTAAATTTTAGCGCTTAAATATACTAGTACTGTACGGCACGGCATTTACCATGAAATAAAATACATACAATACAATATTATATGAAATCCGCGATCTAGTGAATCCGCGAAAAGTGAACCGCGATATAAATTGATCGAAATTTAACGTTAGAAATACGATTTCCTGGATATAATTGAATATACAATGTAAAGATATAAAATCCAAGTAAAATATTCCAATAAAACCAATAATATTTACATTCACTACAGTGACGTATAGCAATCTCATTTATAACAACAACTCATTTAACTACTGAAATCAATTTTCATTTAATAATCAAAAACATGAATCCCTTTAAACAGAGCAGGTCACTTGCTATGAACCGACGATTGCAAGGAGTCCTACTAGCTCTGGTAGAAGAATATTGATATTGTAAAAAGACTTAATCCTCTAGGATAAAATAATAATATCCATAAAATATCATTACTATTTATCAATTCACATTACATATATATAATCATACACCAATTAAGCAATGATTACAAAAATACTTCATAAGTATTTTAAAACGAAGTTTGCATTACCAATCTGGCCAAGAATTATTATCAACTTTGCACGGTCCTGTCCTGCCTGCAGATATAATTAGTTAAACGATAAGTTTATGCATGGATACAATGAATACATTGCATTACATGGGTAATTTACAGAATATATCGATGCATACTGTCACTCCTTGACTTCAATATAAGAATACATTATTATTCGCAAATATAACAAAACATGAAATACACGTACAAGGTATTACATTTATCATATACAAATACTAAAATCTTATTATTACGCATGTAATACGTATTCACTTTGTCGAGTGACGATTTTAAAGTAAGTCAGCCAAGGATAGATTTCGCTCAAACACAACTTCTACGTTTTGTTTTATCAAATCTTTGTCTTCGGATGACAGAAGACTACTTTTCCATAACACGAGCTTTTGCACACGATCTCGACGAACAAGATTTGCAATTGTTTGCGCGTAGCTGCGTGTAGGGTTATTTGGCATTATATATTTTTAAGTGGCTGTGGAGTCTGATTAGGAGAAAAAAATCGGTTTCTGAAGTCGTACTCAATGATAAATTACAGATTCCGACTCGGGCTAAATGTGAATTTTGTTGTTAATTACGATTATTAGGAATTTGTATTCGGTATTAGCTTGATGTAATATAAGGAAAATGCATTAGAGCACGGTCGTTGCAATTTTATTTATTTTCTTCGTGGAAATCGCACCTGGAACAAGAATCATTACACATACAAATGAAATGCTGTATTACCGAGTGCAGTATCTGTTATTCACCAAGTATCATACAAATTAATAATACGAACGCACCAAAGCTCCTTCACTGTAAAAAATTCTCAAAAAACGGATATTAATCCTTACGATAATTTTTCATGGAATACAACATATTTTAAAGTCTATCTGTTCTAATTGTTCGCCGATTAATTATTATTATGGACAGGAAGATTACAGGATCGGGATCTCACGCGATTTTTTNAATTCAAGTATCTTGATCTAAAAATAAATATAAAACAAATGTTATCGAATAATATCTCTCACTTTGAAAAACTATGAACTGTAGAACGAGAATCTTTATCAATTTCCTTCTCAATTCCGAACCTTATCATGTGCCTATGCCATATACGTCTTTAATTTGTGAGACGTTGACGTAGGTCAAAATTCGAACAGTGATTAACTTCTTTGCTGATCGCATAAATATGATCTTTTATTTGCAAACATATGCTTACATAACGCGATTTTCGTGTTCGCCTCATAATTACAGCGATATGACTTTTAAGTTTTTAAAATCAGCCATTAGCCATTATATAATGTTAATGGGAATGATACGTTCCACGCATCCGAAATTATTTTTATTTAAATAACCCATGTTAATATAAGATTTTTTAAGTGGCTGTGGAGTCTGATTAGGAGAAAAAAATCGGTTTCTGAAGTCGTACTCAATGATAAATTACAGATTCCGACTCGGGCTAAATGTGAATTTTGTTGTTAATTACGATTATTAGGAATTTGTATTCGGTATTAGCTTGATGTAATATAAGGAAAATGCATTAGAGCACGGTCGTTGCAATTTTATTTATTTTCTTCGTGGAAATCGCACCTGGAACAAGAATCATTACACATACAAATGAAATGCTGTATTACCGAGTGCAGTATCTGTTATTCACCAAGTATCATACAAATTAATAATACGAACGCACCAAAGCTCCTTCACTGTAAAAAATTCTCAAAAAACGGATATTAATCCTTACGATAATTTTTCATGGAATACAACATATTTTAAAGTCTATCTGTTCTAATTGTTCGCCGATTAATTATTATTATGGACAGGAAGATTACAGGATCGGGATCTCACGCGATTTTTTAAGTCTTATTTCAGCGGACATGCCTGAACCCTAGGTCAAGTTAAGGACAACAATGTATGCAGATCCTAATTTTGGCATGGTAAGCACGGTAAGCTCTTAGCAAATTTTTAACAGGAGGATTTACAGAAACTTTACCTTTGAATCAGCCAAACCTTCCTGTAAACTTTTGATTTCGTCCGTTGATAACTTGCATGCCAACATCTTCAATTCTTCGACTTGACATTTGTAAACAATAGATCCGATCGTTTTGCAACCATCTGTTCCCATGTTGCTGTTCCGACTGACGTCAAGAATCTTGATCTGAATTGAACAAAAGACATAGTGAATTAGTACGTATTAGCACATAATCGCTATAGTGCGTGTGTCGTTAAGTAGAATTTGAGTCACTTTGGTCCCCCAGACTGTCCTGAACCGATTTTTTGGCTAACGCATTATCCTGGTATGCATCTGGACCTCCAGGTAAAATCTCGTAAATATTCGTGGCGTTTAGTAGAGCGTTTCAAAGTCTATCTGTTCTCACTGTACGTCCGTTGATAGTAGGGGCAGGCAGATTGCGGGTTCGGAATCTCACGAGATTTGACAAGTTAATTTTAGACATGCCCGAGGAGCCCTGAATCAGGCGAACGAAGCGATAATTTACCGGGATAGAAGATTCATGGTAAGTATGACATGCTCTTACCAAATATTCAACAGGAAAATTTACAGAAACTTTACCTTTGAATCAGCCAGACCTTCCTGTAAACCTTTGAGTTCATCTGTTGATAAGTTGCATTTCAATATCTTCAATTCTTCGACTTGACTATTGTGTACAATGGATCCAATTGTTTTGGAACTATTTGTTCCCATGCTTTCGTTCCGACTGACGTCAAGTTTCTTGATCTAATTTGAACAAAAGACAACACATAATGAACAAATACAAGTGAAAATATAATTTTGTTCACAAAAGTTTGAAATTTTCTTTTACTCTGTTCAGTTATTCAAGGTGAAATATAACTCGAAAATTGATCCTACTATCCTGACACAAACATATTTGTTACTATTAAACGAAATCACGGTACACTAATTCCTCGTTAGAACTGTGGTTACTATGTATCATGTTCAGCGTAATTTGTTATTACATATACGTATACTAGAAGAACTAACATATAGCAAAGCAACCCAGATAAGCTTATTATCCCGTATGTGTATGTATACCTATTCTCAATGTATGCCCATTGAAAGCAGCGACAGGCAGAGATACAGGATCGATAATTTTAAGTAAATTGCCTCGGGACGTGTCCGGTCTCCAGAAAAAGTGGAGAACGATATTCCCAGATTTTTGGCCGCTTTAGCGACCACAAGAAGAATTTCATCCTCTCCGAACCAAGGTTTTTTCTTGGTTCAAACATTATTCTGGGATTCAACTAGCGTTTATGCGACCCGGCCTCCAGTTGATTATTCAAATTCGTGGAAAATGGTTTACTCCCTAGAAGCAATGCATTCGAATTTCTTGGACCCTAAAATTATATTTGTATCAAGGCTATACCAAAAATTATTCATACCGATCTATTAAAAGAATTAGAGGTAGATAGCAATAACCCAGATATACATTAGTCAGCAACAAACTATAAGTAACCCAAAACAAGGTTTTAAAGCTATTTTAATAGCAATCCGTTGGCCTGAAAGGAATAGTGGTACAAAGCCTGCCAAAGATCAAAATATTGCCCTTTGCTGATCCCAATGCTCTTGAAAAGAGGATAAGTTTCTCACTATTTTCCCTTCATTCACAGAGTTAAATAATTGCCTTCGTGACGACAAAGCATATTTCTAGCGTGCCATGTCTCCAATTTATCAAGTTTATGATGTCAAAATGGTCAATATTTATATTTTTACGAAATTAGACTAAACTTATGCAAAAATATGATGTAGGGAAGCGATGAGGACCCCTATATGAATACAAGAAGACCATGGCACTTCAGCGTCGACAACAAACCCCCGTGCCTATTTTCAGTTCGCCGAGTCAAGAACCATGGGAGTTATGCGTACACGAACATACATACATTTTATTTATGAGATAGTTCTCACCGATTTACCGTATATAAGCCCATGGGCGTTCAGTTGTGTATATAAACTTAGAATTCCTCTCATCCTATTTTTCGAATTAACGTTCACAGCTAATTCAGTTAAAGCTCCATTTCGAAATTCGCGAAATATTGCGACCTTGGCGTTACTTATCAGATTTCTAGTTTTCACATAATCTTCACTCATACGGATATTAAGAAAATATAATTCTTGAAAGATTCCTCATCTTCACCACTGGGATAGAATCATGGTGAGCTTTCACCAATTATGCAACAGGAAGATTTACAGGAACTTTACCTTTGAATCAGCCAAACCTTCCTGTAAACCTTTGATTTCATCTGTTGTTAACTTGCACCACTGCATCTTCAATTCTTCGACTTGACATTTGTGAACAATGGATCCAATCCTTTTGCAACCATCTGCCCCAATCTGGTCGTTGTTACCAACATTAAGGATCTTGATCTGAATTTACCAAATGACAGAACATAATGTACAAGTACCGGTGAAAATATCATTTTGTTCACAAAAGTTTGAAATTCTCATTTTCTCTATTTAATGATTCAAAGTAAAATATTACTAGAAAATTAATCCAACTACCCTGACACAATAATATTTGTTAGTAATGAACGAAATTACGGTACATTAAATCCTCGTTAAAACTGTTGTTACTATGTATGTTCAGTGTTCAGTGTAATTTGTTATTAGATATACGTATACTGACCGTTAAAGCAGACACCCTTCCCGATAACGAGTGTTCTCTGTACTGTGAAATATCCCAGGATCTATTTTAAACTAATATCGCATCCACAAGTGGAACTGGGTTATTTAGTACAAGGGAGGAAACTTTTCTTTCTTCAAATTAGGTAAAAATAATAAAGGTATCAATTAAGGTATTAATTATTGATTCAAACATACGGAAAATTTGTAGGAGATAATTCCCTATAAACAATGCAGTCAAATTTCTTGTACCCCGAAATCATATTTTTATCAGGGAAAATTTGTAGGAGATAATTACCTATAAACAATGCAGTCAAATTTCTTGTACCCCGAAATCACATTTTTATCAGGACTATGCAATAAATAATTCACATCATCATCATCATCATCATTCACCAATCACATATAAGAAGTAAAAAATGACAGCATTCACACAGATATAAATTAGCCAGCAACAAATTATAAGTAACCTTAATTAGGTTTGAATGCTATTTTAATGGCAATCGGTTAACTACTACCAATCCAATCCAACGCCTATATATTGAATTTCATGCGAATAATTTTATTTTGTACAATATTGTGGTATGCAACTGGTCTCCATGTTTCAAATTTGGTAAAGATCACTCGTATTTAGTAGAGCGTCCTGGATAAGCTTATTAGTCTGTCTGTATATCTATCTACCTGTACTCAATGTATACCGATTGTGATAGCAGGGACAGGCAGAAAGATCGATGACACCAGGGAAAGTAAAAAAAAAATTGTTCCCAGATTCTTGGCCGCTTGAGCGACCACAATTAGGATATCTGTCATCCCCTCCGGACCCAGTTTTATTTTTTTAGGCAATATTTTGGGATTCAACTGACGTTTATGCGATCGGGCTTTTTGTTAATTATTCGAATTCGCGGAAAACTGATACGGGTTAACTCCCCAGAAGCAATGCATTTGAATTTCATGGACCCTATCATTTGAAATAATTAGAGGTAAACACCAATGTCTAATGTTCTGTTTAAAAAAAAAACATTTTCCAAAAACGTTATCTGGGGCCGCAATGGGGACCCGTATATGAAAACATGATCATGACACTTCAGCGACGGTAACTAAGTTCGCCGAGTCAAGAGTCAAGAACTCTAGGAGTTATGCGCACACGAACAGTCATCCATACCGACAAACAGTATCTCCTTTATTTATGAGATAGTTCTCAACCATTACCCTTTAAGCCCATGGGTGTTTATTTGTAAATAAACTTAACATTCCTCGTGTCCTATTTTTCGAATTGACGTTCAGGACTAATTCACTCGAAACTCCTTTACGAAATTTGCGAAATATTATGACCGCAGCGCTACTTATCAGGTTCAACAGGAGAATTTACAGATGTTTCACCTTTGAATCAGCTAAACCTTCCTGTAAACCTTTGATTTCATCGGTTGATAAGTCGCACCACTGCATCTTCAATTCTTCCACTTGACATTTATAGACAATGGATCCGATCGTTTTACACTCATATGCTTCCATGTTGTTGTTGTAACTGACGTTAAGAATCACAACAAAAGACAAAACATGAGGTACAAGAACCAGTAAAAATATCATTTTGTTCGCGAAAGTTTAAAATATCCTTTTACTCTATTTATAAGTGAAATATTACTATAAATTAATCTAACAATCACGACACAAAAATATTTTTTCTAAGGAACAAAATTACGGTACATTATATCATCGTTAAAAATTTTGTTACTATGTATCATGTGCAGTGTAATTTGTTATTACATAAACGTATACTAACCGTTGAAACTGGCAACCTTCCTCATAATACCTCGTATTAACGTGTGTTCACTGGACTGAGAAATATTCCAGGATCTATTTTTAAACACATATCGCATCCAAAAGTCTAACTAGGTTACTAAGTACAAGAGAGGAAACTTTTATTTCTTCAAGTTATTTAGTAATGAGCCCCAAATAACACATAATTAACATAAGTACATTCACGAAAATACAATACTGTGCATTACGCAACACTGTCAAGTACCGGATTTTCCGTATATATGAACCCCTTCGAAATATTGACAATGGGCGTATATTCGGTTGAAATGCATGCATTATTCTAGAATTCATCTGGCTTTTATGTGACCCGTCCTTCATTAATTTGAATAAATGGGGAATTTGTAGAAGGAAAATCCCTAGAAACAACGTAGTCAAATTTTTTGTACCCCGAAATCATATTTGTATCAGGGCAATGCAATAAAAAAAATTCATACCAATCAAATATAAGAAGTAGAGGAAAATAGCATTTGCACAGATATACAGTCTCCAGCAACTAATTATATGTAACCCCAATCAGTTTTAAAAGTTATTTTAATAGCAATCCGTTGGCCCGAAAGGAATAGTCATAAATAGCTTGCCTAGATTCAAAATATTGGCCTTTGCTGATCCCAATCCCAATGACGTCATAAAACATATTTCTAGCCTGCCAAGTCTCTAATTTTATCAAGTTTAGGATGTCATTTTGGCCAATGTTGTGAATTTTTCCCAAATTAGACCAAATCAATCAAAAAAATTATCTAGAGCTGCGATGGGGACCCCTATTTTAAAAATTACTATTACACGTCAGCGTCAGCAACAGACACCTGTGCAAATTTTCAGACAGTCGAGTCAAGAACTTTAGGAGTTATGCGCACACGCACACATCCATACACACATTTTTTTCCTTTATTTATGAGATAGTTCTTAGCCATTTCCAGTTCATAAGTCCATGGGCGTTTATTCGTGAATAAATTAAACTTTCCTCATTTCCTATTTATCAATTATCGCACGTGGCATTAGTTATCGAACACATGTGACTCTTCAGGTCTTCAGGTTCCAGGTAGTACTCACTCATGCGGAGATTTAAAAATTATAATTTACAGGGATAGAAGATTCATGGTAAGTATGACATGCTCTTACCAAATATTCAACAGGAAAATTTGCAGAAACTTTACCTTTGAATTAGCCAGACCTTCCAGTAAACCTTCGATTTCATCGGTTGATAACTTGCACGCCGTCATCTCTAATTCTTCGACTTTACATTTGTTAGCAATGAATCCTATCGTTTTGTAAACATCTGTTCCCATGTCTTCATTCCCACCGACATTGAGAATCTTGATCTGAGTTCAACAAGGAACACAACATAATGTACTAGTACCAGTATAAATAAGTTATTGTATTTGCCCTCACTTCGTTTGCCAATGTGTACACAACATGTCATTTCCAATATACATATGTAACAAATGACGACATAGCATGGGAACAACGCATTTCTCATATAATAAAAGAAGTTAAATATTAATACATCCAAATGATAAATGGCTCACCACCAGGATAAACGATTGTCACATCTTCTCAAACCAATTATATTTGTCAATATAAATAAATTAAGCACGCCGTACTAGGCGCCATCAATACGGACATTATATTTGATGTGACTTGGAGACTTGGGTTAAACGCATATATACTGCTGTAGACGTACACTGTTTTATGTTTCGTTTCTCAGATATAACAAATAAGGTGAAATAAGTACTGAAACGAAATTTGCATCAGATATCTAGTTTTACATTGCCCTTACCTTATACGGGAAAGAACGTTAGGATTGCGACAAGAGTTACTGGAGAGTCAAGAAGAAAAATTAGGGGAAATAAAAAATAANTAGGTTACTAAGTACAAGAGAGGAAACTTTTATTTCTTCAAGTTATTTAGTAATGAGCCCCAAATAACACATAATTAACATAAGTACATTCACGAAAATACAATACTGTGCATTACGCAACACTGTCAAGTACCGGATTTTCCGTATATATGAACCCCTTCGAAATATTGACAATGGGCGTATATTCGGTTGAAATGCATGCATTATTCTAGAATTCATCTGGCTTTTATGTGACCCGTCCTTCATTAATTTGAATAAATGGGGAATTTGTAGAAGGAAAATCCCTAGAAACAACGTAGTCAAATTTTTTGTACCCCGAAATCATATTTGTATCAGGGCAATGCAATAAAAAAAATTCATACCAATCAAATATAAGAAGTAGAGGAAAATAGCATTTGCACAGATATACAGTCTCCAGCAACTAATTATATGTAACCCCAATCAGTTTTAAAAGTTATATTAATAGCAATCCGTTGGCCCGAAAGGAATAGTCATAAATAGCTTGCCTAGATTCAAAATATTGGCCTTTGCTGATCCCAATCCCAATGACGTCATAAAACATATTTCTAGCCTGCCAAGTCTCTAATTTTATCAAGTTTAGGATGTCATTTTGGCCAATGTTGTGAATTTTTCCTAAATTAGACCAAATCAATCAAAAAAATTATCTAGAGCTGCGATGGGGACCCCTATTTTAAAAATTACTATTACACGTCAGCGTCAGCAACAGACACCTGTGCAAATTTTCAGACAGTCGAGTCAAGAACTTTAGGAGTTATGCGCACACGCACACATCCATACACACATTTTTTTCCTTTATTTATGAGATAGTTCTTAGCCATTTCCAGTTCATAAGTCCATGGGCGTTTATTCGTGAATAAATTAAACTTTCCTCATTTCCTATTTATCAATTATCGCACGTGGCATTAGTTATCGAACACATGTGACTCTTCAGGTCTTCAGGTTCCAGGTAGTACTCACTCATGCGGAGATTTAAAAATTATAATTTACAGGGATAGAAGATTCATGGTAAGTATGACATGCTCTTACCAAATATTCAACAGGAAAATTTGCAGAAACTTTACCTTTGAATTAGCCAGACCTTCCAGTAAACCTTCGATTTCATCGGTTGATAACTTGCACGCCGTCATCTCTAATTCTTCGACTTTACATTTGTTAGCAATGAATCCTATCGTTTTGTAAACATCTGTTCCCATGTCTTCATTCCCACCGACATTGAGAATCTTGATCTGAGTTCAACAAGGAACACAACATAATGTACTAGTACCAGTATAAATAAGTTATTGTATTTGCCCTCACTTCGTTTGCCAATGTGTAGAGAAGTCGAGAAGAAAAATTA
Source organism: Halocynthia aurantium (assembly GCA_013436065.1). Lineage (NCBI taxonomy): Eukaryota > Metazoa > Chordata > Ascidiacea > Stolidobranchia > Pyuridae > Halocynthia > Halocynthia aurantium. Next base: position 32,092 of record QXVX01002461.1, on the reverse strand, counting down.
GGGGAAATAAAAAATAAAATTATGGTTGTGTCATCACTTTAAATTTAATTCTCCAAATTTTAAAATTATCTTTGTGTAATTAATGATCGAGTATTGGTGAGCTTGTTTCATACTTATTGTTTTTCTTTTCTAAAATATTAAAATATTTCTTAACATAGAGAGGAAACAGGAAAAAAACTCGGGCATATATAAGTAGTATGATGACTAATCTCGAACAAATTATAATTACAATTTATATATTAAATTATTATGACATATTGAAACAGCACATCATTCAAATAAAAAGCAAGATTTCATTGAATCACCTGTTCAATTCTTGATGTGTGGAAAAACCTACGATGACGTAAATATCTACATAAGTAATCCAATGTCGTCCAAACTCTTTCATTGTCATATTTACCTTCACTTGAGATGATTGTAATCCTTCATTGAGAATGTTGACAGTTTCAGAGTTGAGAGTGCAGCTGCACAACCTCACCCGTGTTACTTGAGAGCATCGACGTAGCACTGATGATATCACGTGCATGTCTTTTGGTGTGAGAAGTTGACCTACGATGCTGATATCGTGGACATTGGTTTGAATAAAATCGCTGTCATTGCTCTCATAAAGAGAAGCAAATAATTCAAGTTTCCCGGTACGACTTTTCAGTTGTTTGCTCAGACTCTGCTTCAGAATGTCTCTTTTATCTTTAATATCCGAAACTGTATAAAAGTAAAAACTAATAGTTTTAGCTTCATCCATCGTAGAATTAATAGATGTTGGTTGACTGGTTTGGTTGAGTATCAACAATTCATTATTACTGCGTTTACGATTTCTTTAGATATGTTTTAATTTCATAAGATATATATATATTTTCACAGCTAAAAATATTTTAAATGATCTAATGTTAACTTATAAATGTCGTGCATTATATCAATAAATGCCAAATGCAAATTTACCCAATCGTGATTCGAATTTAACCTAAAATTAATCTTCAATCCTGTAAAGTTTATATACAATTACCCAAATATGCAAGCGTGTAGTTGATATCGGAACAGCATCGCCTATGCAGCGGACCCGGAGTAGCTTATCATTTGTGGAGTAATAGGTCGATGCGTACGTTATTTATATAGTATATTTTGCAGAGCGACCCGACCTACGGTAAGGTTTTTAAGGATTTATTGTGTGTATGCAAAAGTGAAGTGAATGTTGAAGTAAAAACTTCAGAAATGGAATGCTAATATACTTGAACATTCGCAATATTGGCAAAGCATGGGACTACCACTGATACTGAGGGCCAAATGTATCCAAAATTATGTTTGATCGTCATGGAAGTTAAAATGCAAAGATATTTGCAGAAAACTAATGTCAAAATATCTGAGCTATGTTGCTGAAACTACTAACCATCAACAAGATCTTCCTCTTTTGCACCGTTGTACGTTTCGTAATTAAGCAAAACTCCACAAACGAATCTTCTCACTATGGACCAATGATCTTCGTGCAAGCTTTCATTCACAAACTTGGTGAATGCTTGGAGATCCTTCCCAATGATGCAGAGGGCGGAAAGAAGTTCCTGTATTGACTGGTGGCAAAAGAAAAGACGATAATGACCTTCCATGAGATGTTTGCCGAGCATTGTGAAACCTGGAACAAACACTACGAGATCACAGACTGCCTTTTGGATAAGATTAAACTCCTTAAGATCTTTGTGTGTGAATAACACTCTCCCTTCCTGGGTTCCTTTCAAAGCCATTTGTTTGAGACTTCCAAGAATTTCCATGATATTTTCTCTCTCATGCGCGTGGTCTGATTGCAAGAATATTTGAAAAATTTTCGTAATTATTCCTGACATGGTATCTGGTGGATTATCTGGATCGAATAGGTAGACGATCACGATGAATACGAGGAAGATAGGAATCGAAGCAAGATGAACAAGGGCTGGTGATGTAGTGCACATGCGAATCCATAAATTCTCTCCATCCTCTCCTGCAAGCCCAATAAAAACCTGCTTCCTGTCTTCCAATGAAAAGCCAGCAAGCCCAATTATCTCATGCGGGCGTAGATTGTCTACGAGTGGAGAGAGAGTATGTTCCCGAGATGAAATGATGATCGGGACATTGGCAAATAGATTTCCTCCAAGTAGATTCTTCATGATAGTTGAAGTACTTTCTTCATCTTCATATTTCATTTGATTGGAATTACCTCGAAGACTCCAATTTGCCTGATCTAATCCGTCGAAGAAAAACACAGCTTTGCACTGATTTCGAAGAAGCCATTTGAATCCATGCTTCAACACATCTTCATCTAACTCTGCCATAACCTTCCCAAACAGCAGATCACATGGAGTGATTTTTTTCATTTCATTATCAGTGACTGGAATATCTCGAATATTCAGATAATGAACGAATTCAGGTTTGAATGGTTCGTTTTTGCCTTTTTGAATTAGATGTTTTCCATCAATAACATCACGAACTAGCCGTTTCATTAACGTAGTTTTTCCTGAACCAGCTTGGCCAACGATGGCTTTGTATCTTTGATTCTCAGCAAACTGTAATATTTGATCTTTCGAACTAATTACCATTCGGTCTATTTCAGGTTCAGAAATCGTGAAATTTTCATCTTTCGTATATCCCTGTGTCTTACGAACACAGCCACCTACGTAAAAGTTTATCTTCCTCATTCGTGGAGAGTATTCTTTTTTTGGTTCAGCGAGATTCTGTTGTCTATAACTATCAGCGACACCTCCACTTGTCTCTTTCAAAGATCTATCTTTCACACTCTTGCAAAACTCCTTCACACGTTTGTCTAGAATTAGAAAATTTTCCCATAGTACTTTTAACTCGCTGTTATCATTCATTGTGATTGTTGGAAGTTTGTGTGTGATACTTACGCAATGTTATAATCGAAGGTAAAAATAGTAGTTAAGATAACAGGAGTTTTTTTTTTTCAATTTTCACGAAATTATATAATCATTTGCGGTGTGAAAATATTTTACAATGCTTCAGTTGGATCCTGGTAATCATGGTCAATATATAGAAGTTTATTATGATATGGGTGTAAGAGTGATAGTGTTATATTAACACGGGCCATTCATTATACACCATTAAAACAAACTTGAATGAAACAGTAGATTTCATGTTCTGTTAACTCCCGAAATAATTTTATACTGGACAAAAACCGAACTGAAGTCTTTTATGTTCATTTAAAATATTCCCCCATGTCCAGCAGTCAAGAGAAATTACAGATTTTCATTCAAACAGGATCTTCAAGTTTGCTGCGCAAGTTACCACGTAAAAGAAAATCATGACCTCTCTCGGCGATATTACCACTATGGCAAACAGTGATTAGATACCATCTGACATAATCTCCAAAATGAAGCACATGAAATATGTTGCTCCAAATGTTCACATACTGATGAAGGAGTTAGTAGAATCCAATACCAACACGAAAGCATCACGATCGGGCATTTTGTTTGCATCACTGTGCTGACAACATCCTTATGACAAGGAAATATAACTCAACTATTACTATGGTTGCTTGACAATTATGATCCAGGGGTCAATAGATAACAGTGACCGTCTTTAATGTGGCGATGATTTTGAATATTGGAGTAACTGAGTCGTCTGGACATGGACATTGCGTGATGCAGCTTGTTACAATATACAGAAGCTCTAGAAAATCAGTAGCAACACAAAATCATTGACAACTTCTTTATACAACAAGTTATGGATTAGAGGATCATCTCATAGCAATTTTAAACCGAGCTAACAATAAGTTTATCCATAATTACATTATGCCGGGTGAAGTACATACGAAATAAAAAATACTGGTTCCTCTGCACCCCTTTTGAAGTGAATGTAAATCACCTGTTTATCAGTATGTATCTTTTAAATACATTAATCTGTAGAAAGGTAGACCAAAATATTAATTTGATAGGTGATTTGAATTATTACAGAAAATTGTACACAAACAGCATTACCAAGAAATTTAACAGTTTTAGTACTTCGGTAACGACATTAAGATTGAATATATACTATAAACATACCGCGAGAGCAGTTTCTTTTATACAAATGTTACACATTATTTTTATAAAATACAAGAGACCACAATGTCTTCCTTTATATTAATAGTTTAAACTGTTTCGTAGTGCACATATTATAGTGCGTTTCCATTGCCAAATTAAATGGTACTTAAATAATACTTGAAGTACCATTTGAATTCTTTAAAGGAAGTGACGCACAGCGACAATGGTACTAGAATGGTACTCGGCGAGTCTCTCTAAAATAGGTGGTCTAGTGTCTAGTACCATTTCATTTTCGCTTCGGATTAGAATTACAGTAGTTTTAGAAGTTCAGTAGTAGTAGTTTTCCAGTTTATAAGGGTAATATAAACTGATTTAAGAGTTATTTTCTGAGCTGTATCTTAGTTAGTATGTATAACTTTTCTAATATTCCTTCCCGAGTTGCAATAAGCATTTAAATAATGTAGCCGCCTCCTACACAATTTCATGAAGTGCGTAAGTATAGAAAATGCAGCGGTACGTGTTCTGCTAATTGCCACCATACTTTTATTTTCTATTTTCTAAAAAAATGATACAATGATGTTCAATTCACTGTTTTTCAAGTATGCTATCTATCTCACCGGGCGATAATACCGTAATTTTCGTTCGACGCACGAGGACTTAAAAGTGGCAATGGAAATGCGAGCAATTTAGGACTTGGTGATTCCCCTGAGAAATGGTACTCCAAGTACCAATTCATTTTGGCAATGGAAACGCACTAATAGTTAACCACCAACTGCGAGTGCGCTCCCTGTAAGGTAAGAAATATAAAACCAAAAATCATGAAATTACATCTAGTCGTGTAACTACTAATTGCTGTGTGCATGTTGAGAGTATGTGTCCATTTCGAACGATATTCCGGATGCAGGAATATCGGAATGACACTTTATGACAATGAGCCATAATATTTTGGGCTGACTACATGGTACATGCAATGTATTACCTATGACCACACTCACTGTTACCATGCATGTTATTGTAAATTACTGATGCCATTTAGTGATTGTGGTGACAGTATATGTATATAGATATATTGTACCATTAATAGCATGGGCACGTCACGTGATATAAACTCCATCCATATACGTTGGTTCCTAATCACAACGAAGAAGCCATAAATTACAGCGCAAGCTTATTGTATCAACCTTTCCCCGTGTACCTTCGCACGTGTTCATACGTAAACACTACGTTGAGTATTACATCATCAGATATTTCTCACTGTTGTAAAAACTCTTTGTAACACGTGCTCATACGTCCACATTACGTACAGCGGTCATTACACAATATTTGTTAGTTTGGTAAATGTTCTGCAAATTAGTCCCACCAATTGGGCTCGGGCTCCCCAATTTTTTCAGCCGTAAATTCAAAATATGAGAACAAAAAACAGGAAATTACAACTTACTCTTACTTACGTTTCATGCAATCTAAGGGCTTGGCTGACTTGTTGAAGTTGAAATGGAGAAGCAGTGTTTTCCCTCCAATAAAATTTCAGTATTCCCAATAATAAATTTCAACAAACATTACGCACAAAACATTTATCTTTAGTAATTTGGTAAGTGGTTGGTCTAGTAAACGCAATACAGTTTAGTGGTAGTCGTATCGCTATAAGTATTTGAGATATTTCAAACATTTGTTAATGCATGGATATTTGAAGATTACTTCTCAAGATGATATTTCGATAATTTCACTCATAAGTCACCCTCAGTCTGTCACTCATTATTATTTTTCCACTGACTCATAGCATAAATGACAAGCAAACTCACCAACTTCCGCTCTGCTTGGCTCTGGAACTTGCTGCGGATGAATGTATTGATGGAGGTTTCTAACATATCCAGCATGAACCGTGGCACCTTCCGCATGAACTTCTTGAGCGTGTTGGATCAAAGTGTCAATCTCTGGAATCAAGTCAAATGATTTATACAGTACGTGTAGGATAGAGGTACTGGTAGTATATTACCATTATTACCATACAACACTGTACATATATGAGATAATACATTGAACTATTCATTACTATATAACTTGTCCCTTTATCCACGACCAACTTTCATCTTAGAAACTGTAAATGTAATTTTGAGTACAGAAATGTATTGAGTATTGAAATACAGTATTGAAATACAGAAATGCTAATCTATCTATATAGGTATGGCTTGGTTGTTTATTGGAGAAAGAAAGTCATTATGGTTAAAGTTTTGATTAACTAAGAGACAACAATAAGTCTTACCAAATTTGTCCATGATGTCTTTTCAGTGCTATTATAGTTTTCACGGTTAAATAGAAGTACACTAAAATACCTCCTGGAGAATAGAGTGAAGAATGGTATTTTAGAACACAATTGCCAAGTTGTAACAAAAGCTGCTTATAGCGCAGTTGTAAAATAGAAACTTTGTTTTTATACTCGGATTTACTCATAACGCGATATAAATGTATGACTATTTCATGGATGTTCCAGATCTAATTCTTCACTGCAATTGAATATCATATCGATAATAGTGGACTCCAATGTATATTGTGAACACAATGTACAGTATCAATATTATCAAAACACAGGCATTAGGATTTCGTTATTATTCTCTGTGATACTAAATTGTACGGGCACAGCTAATAATAATGCGCCCTACGGTGAAATATACCAAATCAAGGAAGTTATAATTCAGTAACGCTATTTCTCTTTCGCTATATCGGAAGTATACATTTATATGACAAACTGACTTTAAATGTGCTACAAAATGGAGAAAACAAACTAGGGACAGAATCATTGAGAAACACTTCAACATTTAACATTTCCACAGCTACTTGTATTGTTTCGATTCGGCTTCAGTAAAATCTCGTTACCTCGACGTGAGATAACTGATTTGATTTGCTAAGGCAAAATACTACTTCGAGCTAGCGAGCTAACCATACTGTACTCGGCGCATTTACAGGCACTTGTACACTAAGTTACACAAATATTGTACTGTACAGTAATACAACGTTGGCATCGGCCTTCAAACAAGGGGTCATATCAACTGCAGCGCCATTACAGGCACTTGTACACTAA
>QXVX01002460.1:0-16224 GCA_013436065.1 Halocynthia aurantium | reverse complement strand
TGCTACAAACTAACAAGCATTCAAATCACAATATTAATATTAGAACTGGTTTCAGCCAGTATATTTTACACTTCACGTCTCAACCAATATAACGAGACATATTTTCACTCGGTCGCCACATAAGTCAACTTATCTCTATATTCCCTGTGTGTTATCAAGCTAGAAATACCCACGGCTTGGACATAGTTTCTTTTATGCTCATCAGTAACTAAAAAAACAAAGAAAAGCGATATTTAAAAATTCAATATTGAGCGATGCGAAGAGGCTGCAGGCTACAAAAGAAACTAAATTTTCCAATGTAAAATTTCATAGATTGGTTCAAATATACATACACATAGTCGAAAAATTAAGTTACCTTATGTTAAGTTACCTTATGTTTTGCTACTAATCTTGAAATCAGCGTAAGAATGAACTGAGTGGAGGCTGTGAGTTCATCGAGGTCACGCAGGGAACCGCTCAAGACTTCCACCAGGGAACGGAGAGATTGGCAGCAGTGCTTCAGTAGAAACGCTTTTCACATCGCCGTCAGTATCACGAAGCCCTCTAACTAATGAAGGTATGCATTGGTCTACAATCGCTTCATGCAGATCTTGAAGATTTGAAACAAATAAAACATAAAGTTTTCCTAAAACAACATTCCAAATTCTTGAATCATTTGTACAGTTATTGCAGCCATAAAGAATATATCATATCCAAATGTTCTAAATATTTTTATCCAATAAAACATCTATCGCCCTGACTGCTAAGATATACTTGATACCCAGGAATCCGGCATGCCCAACCTCCCATTCAGGAACTTGAGTCAGATAGAACAATACATTCAAAATATGTAAGAAATATATATATTTCAAAAAGTTCATAGCTTGGTGAGTTTTAGCTAGGGATGAGGTGAGGAATCTATTGAACTTTCTCTAAATGGACTAGAGCAGTGAAGATGCATGGAAAGATCACGAAAAATATCATCACCAATAATTGTCTTGGTGCTGAGGGATTTGGTCAAAACACCCAAGGCTTGCGCACAGGATTCTCGAACCGGAACTACAACCTAAATTAAACACACAACAATGTAATAGAAAGAATTTGTAGATACAACTTTCCAATATTTTGAACAGATCTATCTCTGCAAAACACCAGAAATAACATACCTAATAGGACACAAAATCAGTAAACCTTTCAAGAACCATAACACATAGCATTCGTATGGCAGCATCTTCGAGCCAAGAACTGTTGTTCCCCGTCATCTGCATTCAAACAATATTTTATGCGCTGGCAAATATTATGTAATTATCATTTAGTTCGCAAAATGTATCCCGATTATGCCAGAACCTTGCCCTTGCTATCCTCATATAATTCAGTATTCGTAAGGTAAGTAATAAAAATAGTCAAGAAAGCAAACCTCGATTCCGTGTCGCCTATCAGAATACCGGCCCCGGATCCGTGTACTTTGAGGATATCTCGTAGAGCCAGGCAAGCTCCGTGTCTCCATTCCCATATAGGACTGAAGAGAAGGTTTAATAGTTCCTCACATATCCATTCAAAAGGCCACTCGACCCACTGATTTTAAANGCAAGCTCCGTGTCTCCATTCCCATATAGGACTGAAGAGAAGGTTTAATAGTTCCTCACATATCCATTCAAAAGGCCACTCGACCCACTGATTTTAAACATAAAATATATTCCGGTTACATTTTTAACAATACAACCTGTCTTTTGAATCACGAATACCGAATGTAAAAAATATCCAGTCGCACTCTGCCTTCTACACATGCTCATTCAACACTTGAATATTGAATATATATAATGTAATTTACAATTCTAGAATACTTTCTGTTTTACACTGGTAATGTTATCCGATCGCCGCCGCACCATCAAACTGGTTGCGTCACGCATAAGCGAGTACTGTCTAACATTTCTTGGAAACTCCTGTTTTTGACTGGTAATTACATTCATTAATTACGGATATTCAATGACGAAATGCAAATTGCGCGTCATGCTAAAAAAGTTTTGATAAAGCTGTTTTTTTAAGCTATACTTTGTACCGTATAACACAAAACTCGGGGAGCCTTTCGATTTCCAAAATTTACGTAAGATAAAAATAATTCACGTTTTGCAATACACTACGCATGACTGGTTTCCTCCTCCGCTTACAGCGGGAGTTCTAATAATAAAAATAAATAGATGAATCATAAGCTTGTTTAATATAAAAATCACTCAACTTAGCTCAGTTCAACAACATGACCTGCATTTGAAATGACTCTGACACAATGTGAGGAGAAATTATTTAAACAATATATGTATGATATGTGAGAGTATATTCCCTTGCTCTCCCCAACGGATTCCAATGCTTCTCAGCCGTGATAATCAAAGACAGATTACACATTTGAGGAAATTTCACCTCATTATTTATGTCTGAATATAGTAAAAACTAAGGAACAGGCAATCACAATATCCCATGGCAAACCTGCAATACCTTAGGCATGTTACTGAATCTATACAAATAAGAATGTTGATGTTCATAATGAATTACCTGTTATAGGTCGGTAAATAGCGCCACAATTATTACCTTCTGAATCGAGGCCCACCCTTGCTTTATTCAGTTTGATATATAAACGTCCAAATGAAAACAATATCTCGGAATGTCTACGCAACGTGTTTAAAAAAGCTATGGAATTCACCTCCTATTCGCCTTATATCGAGGTGCTTGAAATATAAGGCCTACTGAAATGTATACTGAATCAGTGTTGAACAGAATGTTAAGTTTTTCGAAGAAATGTTTTATTTTCTAATTGTTGATGTGACCAATCGTATAGTCATCGCGGAAACTGATTAGAAATGAATGCATTACTCACAACAAAAGCACATATTTAGCAAAATTATCTTAATGACGTGCAATGAAAATACGATAAGACAATGTAAAATTGTATTCCGAAAATCTATCTACACTACATACTTTGTTTATCATAGGCGCCAGAAAAACACAAGTCAAGAAATATTTTGACCACAATCTAGATACAAATATATCAAAGAAGTTCAGTGAGTTTGCTGTGGATGACAGACATGAATTACAAGCTTGGGTAAAGCACTGTCAATACAGGCAGTCCCATACTTGGGTGGTCAATTGCAGGAGAATGGGTGATTGTTTTGGTTAAGATTGAGTCCTACATATCCAAGAAGCGACGACATTATCACATAATACTTATACACAAGGTACTCAGCATGTATATGTAGAAGCAGAAACGTATCTCATTCGGTAGACAGTTGATAATTAATAGATGAGTTGGATGTTTAGGCAGTGTGCTAAATATCTAGCTTAAAAGCTTACTAGACTTCCTACTACAAATTATCCTTTAAAAATGTAAATAAATTGAAAGTATAGCAGCTTTACTGTCCCACTATGACATTGATCTACTATTTTCTCCAATTTTCAACCTCACTCTCTTCAGAGCTCAAGCTAGGCAACTAGATCAGAGGTGTGCGACCTGCAGCCGAACCGACTTTGTGCGGCCCGCGGGAAGCTGTAGTTTTTAAAAAGAGTACAGACCGTAACAGGAATTCAGTGCCACGGAAGCGAAGCGTACCTAAAGTTGATTTATTTGATTTGCAAGAAATCTAAATCGATTTTTTATGCCAGTCACTGGTCGATAGTTGATGTGAAATGCAGGTACGGCCTGTCATCTAATTCGGTTAAGGGTATTTGGCCCGGGATTGCTACAAGGTTGCACACCTCTGGTGTAGTGGTCACTCTGTACTGCTTATGAAAATCAGATTATCAATGCCTTTCGTAAGCAGTCAAGTCGTCTGATTCTCATTCATAGTCCAAACTTTTACATCGTTATGTTGTGTGGCAAGGAATAACTGTTTATGAGATTAAATGAATAGATATGGCTTGCAGTCCGATGGAATGATGTCTGAATAATTAGAACTGGGTAAAACTTGGTACAGTGCATCGTACTTCGTACTTAATCAGTGGTATCACGTAGGCAGCATGTATTCAACGAGTAAAGATAGAGAGACAGTCTGATAAACGGGAAGGAAACGAATGACAGAGTGAGAGATGAGTATTTGCTTATAATCCTTCGACTTTTAGGCCACGTTACAGTTTGCCACATTGCATTATATCACAACTTAGTAAAAAAATATAATAATCAATAGTCTAGCGGCTCTAGCCAATTCACAATTCAGCTGTCTCGATAGCGCATTCATATCTGTGGAACAATGTAACTAATGCATGTTAATTCATTACAAACGACAATTGAACACTATACATTATACAATACACGTATTGAATTTAAGCTAGCAGCGTCGTGCTTCAAAAAATGATATGAAACTCATTTTGTCTATTCACAATTCAGCTGTCTGGATAGCATATTCGTATCTGTGGAACAATGTAACTAATGCACACTAATTCATTACAATCGAGAATTTAATACTATACAATACACGTATTGAATTTAAGCTAGCAGCGTAGCGTTACAAAAAATGATATGAAAATCATTTCGCCTATTCACAATTCAGCTGTCTCGATAGTTATTCAGACCTGGGGACAATGTAACTAATGTATACTCATTTATTACAATCGAGGATCCAACACTATGCAACTGCTTCAAACGTGGATTATGAAAATGTTATAAAACTCAAATTCTGCCCATTCACACAATTCAGTACAATAATATCTATTAAACAATGTGACTGTGAATTTTAATTTGAGACACATGTATATCAGAACAATCGAGAATTTAACACTATGCATTACCGTTTCGTAGGTACCCAGTGACCTACCTGTACAATCTGATTTGTAATTTTAGTACTAGCAATGCATTTAGGTACTGACGACTATGAATGCAGGCTTTTACCACTAAATCAAATAAATTGCGAACCAGTGTTGGTCGATCGTAAGGAAAAAAGTTATCGTTGTGAAGAAATGAACTTTTTAAATTAAGAGATGTGATTGATATTACCACGATACAACATCCCAAACAGTGTTGACTATACACAACTAACATATAGCAAGAGAACTATACCAGGATTCACTATCATGTAGGATATAAATTACCAATATCGTGCAGTAATATCGCTAGTAGTATCGCTTTTCTTATGTGCGTTCCGATATTTCAGTATTATGCGGGTATACAGGAAATAGGAACTTGGTAGATAGCGTGCACGTGGCGTGCCTGAAATTAGATATTTTATACAGTCACAATTCTACTTAAAGACACGGAAACAGTCAATGATTAGGGGTTCGAAAAGCAGTAAAGCAATAACTTGAATAGTACTGTACACATATTGTTGTATAGCTTCAGCTGGTAAGAAAATGTTTCAATTGTCTTGTCAATTAGACAGTGGTTATAAATCTCACACGGGGACCCACCGACTTAGTCTCCGGATTCCCCCCAGAAAGGAAATATTTCCGAAGGTAGTTCTTAGTGCAGTAAAGTATAATTGTAGGATGTTGGACTGTTGTTTAACTTTAGTTGTTTTGTAGAAAGATCCTAATGATCTAGAATTAATGTCAATGTATATGTAAACTACTTTAACTTGAAAGGTGTAGTACAGAAGTGTGCAACCTGCGGTCGAACCGAATTTGTGCGGTCCGCTAGAAGTTGTATTTTTTAAATAGAGTACAGCCCGTTACAGGAATTCAGGGCCACTGTATTTGATGTTTGATGAATTAAGCATAATTGTAGCCCAATATAGTTGCTGAATTATCTGTTCGGTCTTCTGAAACAATCACCAGTTTGTGTAACGAATAAAAAGATTGGTGTTTGTTTGCTGTAGACAAGCTATCTAGCAGAGGAGAGTACATCTCTATCGTTAAAGCACATGTAGAAAAGAAGGCAGTTGATTTTCAATGAGTATATATGTATACTGTATATATATAATAGCATCTTTACACGAAGCATTTGTCATAAACCGATAACTATAGCTATGAGAATTATGCCGGCAGCCAAAGGAACTGATTTCACAAACGAGGCATTTCGTGAGCCTCGAATAAAAACTGTTCCTGGTCAAACTACGATAACTTTTCACAACATTTTATATGAAGTGAAAGTTAGCAAAAATGATATTCCACTATGCGGTGGAAAGGAATCAAAAACGATTCTAAAAGGAGTCAGGTAATGAAACGTTTATCCTGATATAGACTATTATTTTGTGATTTATAGTTATATTATATTTTTATTTCTAGTGGAATATTACCACCCGGACTGAACGCGATAATGGGGCCGACCGGCGCCGGGAAGACTTCGTGAGTATTCCTAATGTTCCTAATTTCAAAAAGCCCACAGTCAACCAGAATACAACATGATAAAGGTATTTAGCTCAGGGAAAACTATTATAAAAGAAGAAAAATACGGATATTTAAATAGATTAACTGTAAGAATAGCGGAGGTGGAACTAATTACTATCTGAGTAGTCGTAGTTACATATTAAAGAGCGTAGTTATCCTAATGTGTAATAAGGGTACAGATGGTCTCCACTTGTCAATAAACGTACTGTGTATCCGTGAAATTCTGACGTACAGTACCATATTATCCATGCTAAGCTATACGTATACGTAAAAATAGCTCCCTATTAAAATATTCGATAACAGCACATAATCATCTAATTATATAGAATGAATTGGACTAAATCATAAATTAGTTAAATATTCTCGATACGGGTACTTGTAACTTTTGTTTTTTTAAATGCATGACATCACAAGCAACCTGACACAAAAAGAAGCAACATGATAACTAATCCAACTAATATTACACATATATTTTCACTTGAAAGGCTTCTAGACATTTTGGCGAAGCGAAAGGATCCCAAAGGCCTAAAAGACGGGAAAGTTCTTTACAACGGAGAAGAACCTCCGAGCAATTTACAGCTGATGAGCGGCTACGTTGTGCAGGTAAACTCATTCCTTTCACTTTCATATTCATAGGACCTGTGCGAGTGACATAATGTTACTTTATAAGCCTGTTGGAGAAAGGAAGACATTCGCATTTGTGTATAACTATACAGTATATAAAATTTATATATCAAACCCCCGAAAAACTAAAATAAATATTGCTGCAATATAACACTTTCTGTTGATGTTTATCGGTTCTATCATAACACGTTGCATATCGTAGTAAATATTAGCTACCGAATTCCTCAGAAGTTAATACAGTACCATACCACTGTTATAATCCTAACTACAAATTTTCTAATGTATGTTTATATAGTATATATTGTATATCAGTACACATTTATCAGTTAGTATAATATATTACAGCTTTCAAATAATTGAGTACTTTGAGATGAACAGTCCTTTCCTATTTATTTTTTTTAATTTATAACGAACACTGTAAAAATATAATACCTATCACGATAGTTTTAATGCGGCAACACAATTTCGGATACTAACTATAAGGTCCAGCATTGTGACTTGGTGAACTGTAACTCAAACATTAATTCATGGAATAAAGAAATTCTATCCTTAGGATGACATTGTAATGGGAACCCTCACGGTTCGGGAAAACATCACTTTCTCCGCAAATCTTAGACTATCATCAAAGAATTTTACGAGCGAGGAACGAGAGAAGAAAGTGTCAGAAGTTATAGAACATCTGGGACTACAGGAGTGCGCCGAGACTAAGGTAATAAATCAATTGGGTAGTTGGTAGATTGGTAAAGCGTATTATTGTATGTACTGAATCGTATTGAAGATCGGCACACAATTCCTGCGCGGAGTTTCCGGTGGAGAACGAAAACGTGTAAACATAGGAATGGAACTGATTCTTGATCCCCCAATTATATTCTTGGATGAACCGACAACTGGACTGGACGCAAACACAGCAAACTCACTGATATTGATGCTTCACGGGTAAAACAATTAATTAATTCACAACATCAATTCAAAATAATCGGAACATCTCTTTACAAATTTAACCTTAAAGTTCGATACAATTTTCTGTTTTTCAAAGCCTTGCAAGAGAAGGTCGCAACATTATTATGTCGATTCATCAGCCTCGCTATTCAATATTTTCTTTATTCGACAAACTGATTCTATTGAGGTCTGGTAAGGTGCTCTACAGGGGACAAGCTTCAGACGCCGTGGAACACTTCAACTCCCTGGGTTAGTTAACTTATGTAATTAAAAAAGGATGCAATAAAAGTGCCTGGTCGATCTATATAACTTCAACTAAGCTTATTCACAGTCAAGTCTATTCTGGCTAGATATCTTGGAAACATGAATTGTGTTCTCTTATATTTTGTTAAATGTCATGTCACATCATGTGATACAACGGAGCAGCTTGAATAGTTCACATAGCTTTATATATATTCCAGGATATCCCTGTCCACAACACCACAATCCCGCTGATTTCTTTCTTGATGTACTTGGAGGTGATGGAGCCACCACGAGAATACTCAGCCGAATGCGTTCGGAAGAAGGAAGTGCAAACTCTGCGTTTCGCTTGGAAGAAGGTGCGTATTATTCAAAATAATTTATAATATGCTATCCCCTGAAAAATATGAAGATGAAATGCATTTGTTATTGGGTGAAAACGGAAAAAAGTCGATCTCTAAACTTATACAGTATATTATTATCCAAGGAGTAAACGGTACACAGTATGGTACGGTACAAATAGATGAGATCAATGACAAGGAAAGCGAGGCTGAAAAACTGAGAACTCAATATGAAAGATCGGCGGAGGCGCTAGTGGAGAGTGCGGAAATGAAGGTGCAGATGTTTTTTAACCCTTGGGAAACTTGCTTAGCTATTTAGTTCGAATCAAAATTCAATGAAACGAACAGAAATACTTCACTTCCAGTGATGTAGAATTGGTTAAATATAAATTCTATTGTTTACTGTTTATTTGATTAACACAGCATATTCTAGATTTTATTATGGACGCCAAATAGAAACATACTCCGGGATAAAGTTAAGGTTAACAAAAATTGAACGCTGTTTACTGCTATATGATTAAGTAAAATACAAGAATCCAGAAAAACTCAATTATGTCCTGGGAACACTACACCACTGATAGCACTGACATGTAGATTTCGAAATCTGACGCCATGTTTTATTTACCAAGCAAAGCAAAGTGAAACTAGTTCCAATCGCTTTTTTAGAAAATTATGCAGAAGCATAAAGCTGGTACTACAGATGCTGATAGAAAAGAAAAGACATTAGTCATCAATTATCCGACTGGATATTTCCATCAGGTACCATACCTTTACAATAAGCGAATAACTCTCATGACGCTTCACCATCCTCTTGTATAATAACTGTTCATTCAAATTTTGTACCAGTTCGGCGTCGTAAGCGGAAGAACACTGAAAAATTTGATACGCAATCCGATGACATCGTTTGGACATCTGTTTACAAATATCTTTTTCGCAATTCTGATCGGTCTCATTTATTATCAGCTGGATTATACAATGAGCGGGTTTCAAAACAGGTAGAACGTGGTTGTGTTGAATTATATTTTTGATGGTAACTAATCTACTCTTGAATTGGTAGCATTCTTTTTAACTAAAGCAGCGCTCCGCAACCGGTGTGCCGTGAGACGATGCTAGGTGTTCCGCAGTGTAACTGTAACCTCAACATACTTTTTGTAAATAAACGGAACCCTTTTAAATATGTCTTTGCTCTCAATAAGCACCATCTTATAATAAGTAGAGTTAACACTGGACCCACCAAAGCAGTCATTTCGACCATTTTTATACGTGAACAATTTGTTTGCGATAAATGTATCCAGGTGAAGCTTGGTGACTTTCCTAGATCTTTACCTATTTTCCTAAAATCTTTGTTACCCTCAACCGCCAAAAGCTTGGTTTGAGAACCACTGCTATAGAGGAGTGTACTCCACAATGTAAGTCTACAGAACCAAAACTAATCCTCTGACAAGTTCACGTATTTTGTGTTGCAGACTCGGATGTTTCTTCTTTTTAATCATGGTGCAAGTGATGGCAAACTTGTCTGCATTGGAATTGTTCATTCACCAACGAAAGTTTTTCGTGTAAGTCTTTTTACTCATTACATACGGCCATTGAAATATTAGTACCTGTAGATTGGTTCAGTACGTGGAATTTATTTTCATTTAGACACGAGTCGGCAAATGGCTATTACAGGGTTTCCGTTTATTTTTTCGCACAAGTCTTTGGTGATCTGATCCCACACAGAGTAATCCCGCAGATCGCCTTTTCGTGTGTTATCTACTACATGCTTGGTAAGTATTAATCGCGCAACGCCGATATCCAACGGCTTAGGAATCTCCCGATTAGAAAACCAAGAAGCGATTACCACCGCAAAAATATTCAGCTTCGGGTGTATTTAAAACCTATTCATAGTAGAATTCAACCAGCATTAAATATTGTCGTGCCCTTCCAGGATTCCAAGAAGACGCCGGGAAATTTTTCTTCTTTGCTTTGACGCTGATTTGTTCTTCCATTTCTGCCGCATCGCTTGCTTTCTTGGTCGGTTCAAGCGTCGAGATTTTCGCTCTGGCCGACATTTTGGTCGCTATACCTTATCTGTTGATGATGATGTTCGGTGGTTTCCTTGTAAACACAGGTAGTTTGTTGGATTGGCTCGAATGGATCAAATGGATAAGCATCTATCGCTACGGTATCAATGTAAGTCGAATGTAGAGCGCCTTGTACGACTTACCGTTCCACCCATAAACTTTTATCACAGGCGCTTACTGTCAATGAAATGACCGGGCTGGTGTTTATAGGCAATAGTTCCTATCCAGGATTCAACTCTTCATCGGCTAATCCTTGTCTAGATACGACGGGAGTGATACCTGTACGAATTCCTGATTGGTAAGAAACATTACACTACTATCACTCTAGGTATTATGGTGAAAGTAACCTAATATTATTGATTTTCTGTTAGTACGACCGGAGAACAATATATGACGCAGCAAGAAATTCCGCACGGCACGCCTTGGGACTTGTGGCAAAATATTGTGGCACTGGTGTCAATCTCGCTAGGATTTCTAACTCTCACATACATTCAATTGCGTCGCATAGAAAAATATAAATAAGAAAAGACACTGATCAAGTGACCAGTTGATAATCACTATTGTGCACATTACATATTCATTGTACATTGTATATTCATATCTAGGCATTCCCATCTTGAAACCCGTCGTTACATATCCGATTTCACTGCTCATTTAGTTCATGGTTATTGTGTTATGTTTTGTTAAAGTAAATAAAATGGTTATTGTTACACCTGAGAAGATTTTACATATTCACCACATTGAACATTTTTATATATCCGTAGCGGTAACTATATCTATTGTATATCCATATAGTATGCTACGGCCTAGGCGACTGCATAGTTACACTATTGGTATCCCTGCCTGTAACCAGAATCAAATTCTTCATAGTCCATTTCATCAAATCTTATGAGATACTCATTATTCATTAAGATAAATTGATTATTCACAATTTACATCAATTATGTACCGTATGGAAAATCTGCAATGGTTGTACTAATCTGTAATATACGGAGACAATTTCTTTAATTCGCTACTCGTTGTGCAATACAAAGTCATCAAGTTGGGATAAAAAAGATTCTCAGTTAAATGCCACGCTTGCAATACAAGAGTCTCAAGCAAGGGATGGCTAGAAAGTTAATGATTCTCCTTCTCAAACAATGACATTATATTTGTCAATACTTATTATTGTATCGTTCAACGAAAGGTTTATTCCAATAAAAGATGAAGGTTATATACCTTAGAATTCCTAGTACTGTTTACGAATGTGTTATTCACAACATATATTACGAACGTTAACGCGTTACTAAGAATTACAACCCGCCTACTTGTAAACATAGATTTTTGATCTGTTAAATGACAGAGGTGAACTATTTAAAAATATGTTATTCGAGCTAAAGTTATAGTTAGCGAGGGATTTTCCATAGCATTAAAATAAATTCCTCAACATATTTTTATTTTACAATTTACAGGATTTTCGGTCTTTCCCTCATTCCACAAACAGTTGTTCTGTAAACCTTTGCTCGTTCTGTTACATTAGCTTTTCCACTTTTACTTTTACTTTCTTGTTTTTGTTTTTCTCTTAAAATTAAAAACCAACATTTATTCTGTACTTTATTTGTTCAATAAATATACTAGCACAGACCTACACCATCATTTTTGTGTTCCAAATATCGTTTCCCACTTTTTCTCGTAAGGGGAACACTTTTCCACTACTTTCAATTGTGATGATGGCTTCAATACCACACAAAACCAAACTCCATTTCCAGAAGCTTAGTCCAGCAATTATACAACTATTCAGTGCGTAACTAAGTACTATATATATAGATAGAAACGAGAACTGAAATTATGGAATGGAAATGAGAAATTACATTTAAACGTTATAATAATCTCGACAGAATTAAGACAAAACTACGATACGTCTGTCTCCTACTTATACGTTATAGACATGATTAGTACAATTGTAATAAAACTGGTTCAAGAATTTATATTGCAGATCATAATGAACACAAAATCTGTTCACGGAAAATAGTATTTGACGTGCGAATAGGTTCATTACATATACATTATTATCAGCCCAGTTGTGTACCGCATGTTTTTCGGTTTCCAAGTATCGTTTTCCCACTTGTGATAACTCCAGCTCCAATCTGGATCTGTAAGCTACATTCTCATACGTTAGTTTGTATATCGAAGAAGAATCTAAAGTTGTTATAGCTGGCATTTCTGGGAGATTTCCGGAATCCGATTCTATGGAAGAATTTTGTAACAATCTGATCGATGGCGTTAACATGGTGACGGAAAATAATAGACGATGGTCTCCAGGTAAAAGCATTGGCGTACTCGTGGAAATGAAATACATTTTTCGTCTATTGCTACGCCTAAGAAATCCAAGAAGAGAAATAAAAGTGTGAGGATGTCGTTGGCAGATGGAATTGCGAACATACTCAGGGTGCACTACTTATAGTATCAGTCTGTTAAGCATTTTGATCCTTCAAAGAAATAAACCCATTACCTGCTGCATGGTAATAGCATATATTTTAGAATTATCTACAATCAATTGTTATATGCTGGTGGTTTCACGAGTTCAGATTAGTATCTAGAAAAGGGCCCCTAAAGTGGTCAATATGAATCCCTGTCTACGAGACTACGAGATAATCCGAAGGGTTCATGCAAGACTCGAGGAGTCGAATAGGGGTTGGTAAAATGCCTATGTGTCTATAGACCTACGGGTCCACAAATTGAGTGGCACCAACAAGTAAACCATAGCAATGGCTGTCACTGTCTAATAAATATAATGAGGCGTTGCAGCGACATTTTAATATTTGTTGTTATTCCTATGGATGGAGGTCGTTGACACAGGAATTCTTAGTACTGCAGATATTTCACTCGAACGTTTACCATTGTGTTATTTATGAAATATATAGCGAACAATCGAGTTGACATTTCAATAAAGTAAAGATATAGCTCTCCTGAGAAATGAAACACGTTTCTAAGAATTCATAACAGTTCAAACCCGCTATACAAATACGCCTCAAAGAAAGGTTTACATAACATTACTGAGAATTGCTTTTTATTTATATCTTAATAATAACACATCAGTATAATTAATGAATTATACAAAATTCAGTCAGTTATTGCGAGATTATCGGGAATTCAGTAATTGTCAATTAAAGTCTAAACATAGGAAACCCAATTCAGGAAGTACAATATTTCAGAACTCCATTTAACTATAGTTACTCATATAAAGCGATTTCACACTATATATTGATTTTAAGGAACGCATATTGTAATACACGTCTAGTTGGAGTAACTTTTTCATTTCTATTTCAACTTTTTCATTCACGCTCCAGTAAAATATCAACGTTTTTCATGGAAATTATTCCAAACTCTCCGCCCTTTCGATGACCGTTCACTAACTACGTAAGCTTCAATTTTGACATGTGTGCATGTAGTTATGTTCAATTATAAAACGTGGGTACATTACTTGAGCTACAAAATAAAGTTTCAGCCACACGAATTCCAGTTTCTGAACATTACATCACGTAATTCTTGTCGTACTCAATAGGAAAGCACTTCACCACAAGATTAACGCAGTATTACACTAGTATAACACATATAATAAACAGCACGGGTCTTTTCGGCAATTGATTTATCTATTTTAAGAGACTCGTGTCGTAACCTGCCTGGTATTGTCCAAGAATAATATTTGCGATCTTTGAATCATTAAATGACCAAGAGGGTCACAGGTATTCTCGGCGATTGATTTATCTATTTTAAGAGAATCCTGTAATTACCCTATATTTGAGATCTTTTAATGATGAGATGACCCCGTCAGCAATCCCAAAATGTAAATAAAATAGTCAAAGCTGTGAGTGGTATTGTTTGATATAATGCAATAATATTCATGGGTTCGGACTGCTATAGTTTTTACGGAGAATTCTTGAAATGTCAGACACATTTAAGAAGTAAATGATTTGTAAGTATGATGTTATTGTAACCCGGGAATTTCCGGCGCGATAAATTAAATCTGTTGCCATATTGATTTTGAAGCTGACTAATATTTGTTGCATAAGCTATTTCAACCCTCTGTACACAAACTACAGTTCCACGAACTGATACGTCTATCGCTTCTTATATCAGTTTTAAATCTTTCACAACAAAGAACAGTAAAATTGATATATGGCGGTTGTTAACAATCTCAGAATTTGAAAAGAAATTTCGTTTTTTCACAAATATTATATACTAAAAATCGGTTATATAGAACAGAAGATATTATCGCACCTGATGTATGCAACATTCTCATACGTTAGTTCGTATATCGAAGAAAACGACATCAACCATAATAAAGTAATAATTTGGTACTGGAAATTCTAATACCTATTAACCGCTTAGCGAGGGTTAATGTTATTGATTTATGTTTTCTATATATATTGACGTATCGACAAACAGCGTTCTGATTGTGATTAAACATTTAAAATAACTGAAAAACAGAAAAAAAGAAATAATAAAAAACTTGGGTATCCAAAGTATCATGTTTTTCGTTACCCGGGTCTATCAAAAATTAATTCTCTCGCGTTGTTAAGTTTTGTCTTTATTTCTTTTTTGAAGGAAAAGGAATATATGCCATAGGAAAGGTTAAACTCAAGCCACAATCAATCCAATGACACGGCATAAGGATGACAGGCGAGGTACAACTGCATTAGTTTGGTCTTTAGGTAGTAATTTAATTAGTTTATGAATGTGTAGGAATCGAATAGAGAATCCGCATCGTTTGATCCTCTATTCCTAAGTTTTTAAAAATTATTTGTCATTGATCAATTTTAAAAGTTATAGCACAAGCAGTTGAGAAAGTAGAATAAAGCGCCATGGAATCTGAAATTGTCATAGCTGGCATTTCCGGAAGATTTCCGGAATCCGATTCTATGGAAGAATTTTGGAACAATTTGATCAAGGGTGTTGACATGGTGACGGAAAATAATAGACGATGGACACCAGGTAACAATAATGGCGTACCTAATAAATAGCGTCTATAGAAAGTACTGAAATTACGCCCCTGTCCACTCACATGACACACATGCTTGAGATAACTTTACAATGATATCAACTCAAAACCACAAGTCAAGCTCATCAATATTTAACAAATCTTTGACAATATTTAACAAATTACAAATTTGCACTACATGAAAATTGCAACAATAACTTTCATGTTTTCACTTATTCGCCGCTTCAAGTGGCATTAGTAGTATGACACGTTTCATACCTGCCACACCTTAGGTAAACAACTAGATAACAGTCACTTATTTCGGTATTTCAAACGGAATAATCATTCTGTTCTTTCAACTGAAATAATGGCGTAGATAATACGCTATAATGCTCCATTGCTACTATGATTAATCATATATGTATAGCAAATCGCTCGTATACTTGATCTGCAAATAACAAGCAAATCATCTTTTTCAATAGGACTCTGGGGTTTGCCAAGACGCGAAGGTAAACTCAAGCAGTTGGATAAATTTGATGCAACATTTTTCGGAGTTCACGCAAAGCAAGCCAACTGTATGGATCCGCAACAAAGAATTTTGCTGGAAGTTGCATACGAAGCTATATACGATGCTGGTAATATACACTTGACGGCCATGTACTGAATTACATATATATATCTATTTTCTACATTTGTTTGGTATACACAGTGTGTATATTTAATCGAACTTATATTGTATGCTCTAGTATGATGTTTAATTTCGTTATGACAT
>QXVX01002457.1:0-18423 GCA_013436065.1 Halocynthia aurantium | reverse complement strand
GACATAAGTTCATGCTCTGGGTAGTTGATAGTTCATAATCTCCGTTAGATGATAATTAATTATTATTCCTTGCCCTTTCTCGCCTCTTTATGCCCATGCACAGTCTGAATTCGTATTTGTGTAACTGATTAGACTTCATCTTGAATTTAGTATTTCATTATGTTTTAGTAGCCAATAAAGTCCCAAAATCCAACTGCAGTTGATCATTTTCTGCTACTAAGATAACCGGTGCATATTGCTCTATAGTCAGATTGGGAAGGTATCTTCCCAATAACAGCAATACGTGACATATTATAACTGTTATTACATGAGCATGTAAGAATGAGTTATGCGCACACGAACATACNAGTAGAGTCGTGTGACATCACAACTGAAAATGAAAATTCATCTGATCTTTTTGGAACGCAGGAGTTCAAAGATCAAAGTTTTGGATTCACGATTTTACCAAGTAAAAGTTTATGACATAAGTTCATGCTCTGGGTAGTTGATAGTTCATAATCTCCGTTAGATGATAATTAATTATTATTCCTTGCCCTTTCTCGCCTCTTTATGCCCATGCACAGTCTGAATTCGTATTTGTGTAACTGATTAGACTTCATCTTGAATTTAGTATTTCATTATGTTTTAGTAGCCAATAAAGTCCCAAAATCCAACTGCAGTTGATCATTTTCTGCTACTAAGATAACCGGTGCATATTGCTCTATAGTCAGATTGGGAAGGTATCTTCCCAATAACAGCAATACGTGACATATTATAACTGTTATTACATGAGCATGTAAGAATGAGTTATGCGCACACGAACATACACACATACAGTTTCTTATTTAATTATGAAACTATTATCTCTCTAAAATATCTTTGTCTTTCTTCAGGTAACTCACAGAAACCTCCAGCAAGAATAGAATTTTCTGATGAGTCAGAGGATGTAAGTTACTTTATTGATTACTGTATCTGTTCTAATTTTTAAGCTAAAACTTTGTACTATAATTCAATTCGCATGAACTTTTATGAAGTAACTGTGCAATGTCTCTCTGGAGCACTATAATATATTTCTTTCATCCTAACATGATGTAATTTTAGTGCCCTATGTCCTTCTGCACCATGGTCAACTGCAACTTCCGTTTCCCTACAGCTATGTTTCCCTGCTAAGATAAAATCGATATCATAATCAGTACATCATTCTAAGATAAAAACAGATTCATTTATTTCACAGGACGAACCGATGACAATCATTCGAAGTAAAAAAGTTAATCAATGGAAAAGAGCTCAACAATTTGTTGAAAATGAAGCTGAATTATCAGGAAGTGAAATTGGCAGCGATGATGAAGATGAAGGTTTGTGGTTAGAAATGTGCGAATATGTAATATAAATTAAATCTAAATTATTATGTCATACAAAGCTTATATGCCACGTCCATGACTCAATACTACATATCATATATGCTGGCTCATTGAAGCCTAAAAATAAAAACTAAAGGTCAACTAATTCGCCGGGTATGAAGTTGTCGATACAAGGCAGGGACGAAAATACCATACCATCCAGCAGGCCTACATCCAATCCTAATTATCATGTTATACAAACTGTATACGTTGACTCATGTATTAGAGTTTCTTGCCCTTTCTTGCCTCTTTATGCGCCTGCACAGTCTGACTTCACATCTGTATAACTGATTAGACTTCATCTTGAATTTGGTAGATTATTATAGACGGCAATCTATGGCCAAAACCCAGCTGCAGTTAAACGATTTTCTACTACTAAAATAACCGTTGCTTATTGCTACATAGTCAATGCGAGAAGAGATTTAAACAGCGCTACATGACATATTATATTCATTTCTACATGTGTATAGGAAATGACGTGATATGTACTTTTGATTCATTTGCATGATATAGAATTGAAGTAAGTGTCTTAACTTGAAACCCCATGATAGAAATAATGTGTGTTGCTCATTTAGATGATGCAGATGAATATGAAGTGGAAGAACCAGTCGAAGAACTTCCTCACGAAGATGAAATAAAACGACAAGTGAATCGTGTTCATATGAGACAAGTTCTTGAAGAAGATCAGCGAGATATTGAATTATTACAAGAAGCTTTCATGGGTGGAGAAGAAATTGGACAAAGAGAGAGAAAATTTAGATGGAAAAATGCTGGTGAGTTCCTTTGCATGGAGCAGTGGTTCTAAACTTGTGGCCTCATTTTAATTTGTATTTGTCAAGATTCCGAGCAGCATTTATTCAACTCTGACGGTGAGGATAGTAACCATGGAGACAATGAAGACAATCGAGGGATCGAAGATTCGCAATGGAGGAAAGAGAGATTGCAACGTGAAGAGTTCTTAAGGAATAAAGAAAATCAAGATGACATGTAAGTAACTTGGGTAACCCTCAAATAAATTAATTCAAAATGCTACACAAGTACTGTGGAAGGAAACATCTTCATCTTCAGCTTTAGCATATTTTTTCTTTCAATTTCAGATCTGAAGATTCTCAACTGTTGAAATTCGGACGTCAGATCGTCATGAATCGACAAAATATCAATACTGCCTCTAGTGTACAAGAAGTGATTCAGGTGGAAAATCAAAGTCGGAAAGGTAAATGTTGAAATTTTACTAAGGCTTATAGACACATTGATTACAAGCAGGGAAGGCAAATGATTTTCGAGCAAAAGCAAAGCACAAAACTTGCTATTTCAGAGCTCGGAAAAAAGTGCCACATCGCCATATGAAGAATTAATGTAAATGCACAACTAACAGACAACACAATCTAAAACAAATATATTATTATTACAAAGGGTAATGTAGAACTGGAGCTCCTAAACTTCTCATCGTGCAAAGCCCTAAAATAAGAAAACTGTTTTTTGTGAAGCCCTGACAAATTTGAACAAAAAAAATATGAAAAATCTCTTAACCCATTATTTTATCTTGTTACATTGTCTTTACATTTAGTAATTTCAACCACTTATCCATTTTCAAGGGATTCCCAGTACTTTGGAGCCTTAGTTCGGAAACCCTGACCTAGGTATGAAATAGTAAACTATCTGTATCACAAATTTTCTATGTTTCAGGTCGTTTGTCCGTTGATGAAACCTCAAACAGCAAAGATAGTTTCAGACCTAAGGTTTGTATCAATGTCTTGTTTGAAAATATTTCTATGAATTCACACATTGCCTGCAAGCCATTACCTTGTTGAATTATTACCTTGTAATACCTGACTAAAACAAATTTTTCGAAATCCTCAGTTCCACAGTCTTACTGTAGCACACGATGGTCACTTGACTATCACATGAGCATATTCTGAATCATTCTCTAGAAGTATAGCTTATCTATGTGGAATGTAGCTTATATATCTCGCTGTGGAAGAGGACAGTCAGACAAACACACATACCCCATTCATTCTTATACCTGAAAGCAGATTCTGCTTTTCTCCACTCTTTTTGTCACTAAAGGATAACATGAGTGTCATTTTGATCACCTGACCGCTATATTTATTAGCCTAAAGGACGCTAATTATGTGGAAGGTTATTATTTATGATTTTCTGCTGTGCGTTACTGTAACTCTCCCGATCAAAAGTCTCATGTAATTGATTTGCTCAAGGTAAACCTAACACTGAACTTATCTTTGAGGCTATTTCAAAATTATTTCTCTCTTACAGGGTCGTAAAGGTTCGTTCCTCACAAGATCCAAAATCGTTTTAGAGAAACTTGCATCACTACAGGAATTGAAGAATGTGAACGGTCCAAAACATACTGATAAAATGTTGTTTAAGGTTCGTAGTTTTATAATTTCTTATCATTATGATTTTCTTATTATTATCATCATGTTGCAGTTGTTCTCTAATCCTACATTTCTTCTCTATACTTTGTGTGTAAGCTCTCTATACTTAGCTGGGTAAGCCTTTAAAGAACTTAGAATAAACATCCAGCCAAAAATCCCATGTAAGCCTTCAAGAGAAAATTAACTATTTTTTTAATGTTTGACCTGTTCACTGTGTAGCACGGATGTATATCATCACCATCATATCAATTTTTCAGACTGTCTCAATGTGAACCTATCACAAATATTTCTACAGAATATTATAGCAGATTAATAATCCTAATATATATTACATTACAATGACTTAGAGATGATTTATTTTATTGACCAACAATTCATATTATGCTCTGGAAATAAAACGTATCAATTTTTCAGACTGTTTCACCGAAAGTAGAGAAACGAAAACGACCGATAACAAATCAACAAACGAAAGGACCGTCGAATAAAAGAAGGAAAAAAATCATAGTTGATGAAGATTCAAACAGTGTATTTGATCTGTTATGAAAATGGAATAATAAGGTAAACAAACACTGGAGATTCTGCACTCAAAATATTATTTAAATAAATTTTTCTTTTCTGCACTTTATGGTTTATTTCGGTATTTTAGTTCATGAAATTTACACAGTAAACTTAGTTAGATAATTGTTAATTCTTAGTCATTACATTTGGGATTTTGCATGTTATTTAGTGATTGAAAAACAGTTGACAGTTACTGGTAATGGGTTATCACAGTCCACGAGTCGGTAAAAATATCTCCTTTATGTGATCAATTGTAGTGTAAAATATTTTGCTCCACTTGTTTTGTGAAAGGATATAACAGATATCATATAGTACTTGCACCTAGTGTTTGGAAAGAGAGACGAGATTAGGAAAGAGTCGAATTGAGGGTGGTCGAGGAATCGGCTACATTTGGCTCGAGTCGGAATCACAACCTTGAAATGTCGGAATTGGAATTTAAAAATGTTATTTAATTAATGAAGAAAAGATGAAGGATTTACCAGCTGATAAAGATAATGCCAACATGACATCAAATATATGAATTAGAAAACAGTATGATGAGCAGAGTCAATTTGAGTTAGTTTGTTTGTGTGTCTGTCTCTTAGTTATTGACACTATGCATGTTCATTGTTAGTCGATTAACATTATGGGTTTTACATGTTATTCAACTAATGAAATGGTTTTGTCATCTACTGGTATGTGGCTTGTAAGTTAGTGTAAAGCTAATGACTTACCATCTGATAAGAGATAATGCCAATGAGACATCAAATATATGTATTAGAAAACCCTATATGTATCCCCGTAATATATCGAACACAGAATTATTGATTATTATCGGTCTGTGTGTCTCATTCAGCTTGTGATTTTCCCAATACTGGTTGCCTCCATAGATTGTTAACATTCCATCCTATTTCTCCCACTCTCTCATGCCTCATTTTCATCGCTGGTTCTTGTCCCTTGCTGGCTCGATATAAATATTCAGAATCAGAAGTTACTTCTGTTGAGAGAGGTCGAAATCCAACGTATTTGCCACGATCTCCGACAATAACACGATGACCAGTTGTGTTATCCGGTCCTGAATTATTAAATATAAAGTTGATTAGAATTGTGCTACAATGATTCAGAACTCTCGCCGTTTCTATGCAAAAAAACACTGGTGCCTTGTCCGTTCCAAGAAGCCATTCGATCTCTGAATTAATCGAGGTTCGAATCAATGATTACCATTAAAATAATGGAAAGTGAATTAATATGTTCCCAGAACCTAATCGGCCAAACTCCGAATGGAATTCCTCATGAATTTCTCATTCAAAGTCTGTAACGTACAAAGATAGGGTCGCGCGTGTTTCCTTATAAATCCTGCCTGGATAGACTTTACCTGTAAACAACATTCTTTTGCCATTTGGTAACACTGAGTCGGTTTCGAACGATACATGAGCTGTTGCGGACTTGTGTGAGCTTGTTGCACGGCTAATTGTTTTCTGAGCCACCGATGCTCGACTTGATGTTGACGACGCGCTGTGTAATGGTCGCATACGTATGCTGCTCGACTCTGACATGATTTGTTTCGTCTAAACTAGTTCTTACTTTAGTAATCCTGAAATTTAAATGATAGTTGTGCTAGTAGTGTTGAATTTCCGCTGCGCTAACGTTTCGTCTCCATTATAATGATCCACTCAAAGCTAGAGCTAATAGGAATCTAGTTGAAACTTGAATATCATTCCAAATTATGATTTTAATTTATGCCAGAGTTTACTGAGTCGAAAATCAGAAAAGTAAAATAGCTGACGATCCCTGTTGTTCTAATCTTACATTCTGTATTGTTCGTTTGTGAGAATTTAATGAAGGTGACATCGTTTGTTTGTTTCCATAAACAATAAAACCAGAACAGATATCACTTACAAATCATCGCATTCAAACATTTAATTCTATTCTTAGAAAACAAACGTTACGATTGGTCGAAATCACGTATTCAATCAAGCTCATCCTTCGTTACTGTAGAAACGGTTTTTAACCAATCATATTTCGTTCGTAATAGCCACGTGATCTGATTGTTTCTGTTCCGTTCCATTACTGTACTCACAAGTGCCATGACGTTGTTATTACAAGTTAAATGACGCGCAACTTGGTAACTGTCGACCAAAGGACTTGGTACAGATACTGTTGAGTCCTCAGTAATACAGAAAACACTCGATTATCCGGAATTTTGGAGACCAGCACATGTTCGGATAATCGAGGTTTGAATTTTCAACCCTTATGATATGACTTATGAACTCAGGTACTGCCACTCAGCATCCAAAATCATTTTCATGTCAATTTATATCATTCCAGAATCACATCATATTTATTGTGCGCCCTTTTACCATGATCATTCAGGTGCCGCTATCGTGCAACAGATTATCCGTTGCATTGAAACCAACACTGGCTACAGGAAGGTTAAGATTAGACAGTTGTTTAGCAAATGAGGGTTGTCACATATTTTTATTATAATGTTTGAATCTTGTTATATTAAGTTATTAAGATCGGTCCCGTGTTTACATTCGCGAGGATGATGTAATAAGCCATGCAGTATACTGGTGTGTGAAGCTTGCAGGCCTTCCAATGTATTTTTCTAGGAGCCGTCACTGGATGAGTGAATAAGCAAAATATTGATCTTACTTTGGAAACTACACGAATCGAAACAAACTTTGTTTTTGTGCAAAACTACGATTAGAATTCAATTTACAGTTATTCGATATCGACACGTTTTGCAATAATTATAATTTCTTCATTAAATGTAAAACTAGACGCAGATTCAAATGTTTTCGTCTGCTTCTCGGAAAAGATTAGCGCGCAGTTAAAATGATATTTAAGTGAAAATTATCTTGCATGTATACAGCCAACAGAGCCTTCAACGGGAAAGCTCTTGTAACAGGGAAAGCTCTTTATACTCGTATATATTGGTAGTTCATTCGATATGTTATAGTAGGATTGAGACTAGGAATTTCGTTCTTTATGTACTTCATGTAATTCCTAAAGTTGAGGTGTTAGGTCGTAATCCCTGACGCGAACGAGGTTTCATGAAATTGTTGAGCATGACATAAACCGAAAAACCGTATCCACCCAGATTTTATTTTTGGATGAAGCAATTCACCCCGCGTGTCCTTTAACTAGGAAGTATGCACTGTCATTATGCTGAAGAGGATATGAGCAGGATGCGATGAGGAAGTCTAATTTTAAGTTTGAAGTTTTGAAGCTATGAGACTTATATCTGTACATAGCTGGGTTATCATAGTAGCAAGAGCAGCAAATGTTACGGGACCTCGACTACGTTTGGAGTGTTTTTGTCGGGTAATTTCGTGCATCAGAATATCAGATTCATTCACAGTAGTACCAATTGTTCATCAATCCAGGTTATTACTATTAGACTGTTACTGGTTAACGAACACGGATGAACATTGTCGGGGGTTGGTTAACTTAAACACCGTCTTTGGCGGCACAAACTCTAGCTACGCCAGTGTGGGCAACGCCATCCTTTACCTACGAACGTTGGTGGCAGTGAACTATCCTCTTTGATTAATTACCGAACAAAAGTTCGAAAATCCCACGTTTAATCACCGGTTATGACATCAATTTCGACATTTCTTGTGACCGCGATGCGATGAACGTTTAAATACTTAACAAAAATTACTGGAAATTGAACCACAGCTTGTGTACGATACACCTTCACGTTCTTCCCCTGCGAGAACGTGTAAAGTTTGTGTTTAAAAAAATGCATAATATTAATCTGGTGAAAGGTCGTATATGATAAGCATATCGGTTAGATAAGATCCCAAGATAAGATCCAATTTTGGTGTTCGTAAAGGTATCTGTTGTATATCACCGATTACAAGGGAGGATGCTCCGTATATCTGAAACTCTGTTTCGACAGGTTATGTAGACTGGAATATCGATTGAAGGTGCTTTCGTTTGTTTTCCGTTTTTTGATGGTCCGCCCCTTCTTGCTTGTTCTTGCGCCCGCGCAAAATGGCCCCGCATATAATAACATACCGTATAACTAATTAGTCTGACTTCTATGTCTGCATAACTGATAAGACCTCATCCTCAATTTAGTAGTTTATTATGGAAAGACAATTTATGACCGAAACCTAACTGCAGTTGAACATATTCTACTACTAAGATAACCGGAGCATATTGCTCCGTAGTCAGTGCTAGAAGGAATCTAAACAGCGCTACGCGACCTAGGATATTCGTTATTACATGTGTATATGAAATGACATGATATGTACTTTGATCCATTTCCACAATATAGGGTTGAACGCTACACTGCCAGGGTAAGTCATTGAATGACTTGGTGAAAGCATGTAGTAGAATATCATATAATATAGGATTCACCGCCATACGGCTAGTACTACAGAAGAATGTTCTGTTCGATGGTATATAATCTTGTATATGAATAAAAGTGAATGCGTGTTCGCCGGTTTGACGCCATACAAAACCGATACGGTATATCGTGTGAGAGTCACTGCAATGCACGAATGACGTAAACGTACAGAATCACAGAAAACGTTGAGGTAAACCACCTAGGTCAGTGATCAACCTTGAATCTGAAAATAAGTTCTCGCACCCCCTTGAGAAAATTTGTTTCGATGTAAGTGTATGATGGTGCAACATGTAACATTGTAACTCGCGGTATTTCTGTCTTGATGTATGAAAAAAATTCAGAATTTTTGACCAACATTGCAGGGGCCCTATCAGTGCAATTTGAGCGTATCACAGTCATGACAGTATTATCGAAAATTTCTCTCGCACCCCTGGAAGCTCTTCCTCGCATCCCCAGGTTAAGGACCGCTCACACAGAAAGTCAACAAAGTTTACATACTCGTTTTTATATTTTTAGAATACAAATCAATTCCATGCATGCAAAAAGCGTATTACGTCATGTTGTTATTTGATTACTTTTTTGTATTCATTATAATTTTCGGTTGTTAACGATAACTTGTCAATAGTTAAGTAGTTTTCATGGTGCTTTCCTGTGACTGTACAATGAACCCTCGATTTAACGGACTAATCATTTAATGGCGGAATTCCGGTGTTTAAGGTTGCTATATGGAAACGTAGCAAAATAACCTATTATATATATAGTTGATATTGTGTATAAAGTGTATCATTGATCGGAAATGTTATAAAATTCATTAAATGCTTCATAAATACGTAAATACCAGTGTTTACAATACAGTTTATGAACTCAGGAGCTCAACCAATGTGTATTCTTATTCATTTACATAGAACCTAACAGAAACAAAGCGAGTGTACTCTACGCTACGTACCAGGGAAAATTACCGCTTCGTGACCCACACGACGTTTCTGAAGTTTTCACCCTGATTTTCTATGGTGGAAAAGTGGCTGAATCGAGCTCGTCTCACAATCGAGAGGTTGCGGGTTCGAACCTCACCAAAGCCATCTCAGTGTCCTTAAGCAAGACACAATTGCCAGCTCAATCGACCCAGATGTACAGGTACCTGCAACGTCAGGGTTCTTAACCAGAGGGGGTTCTTAAAATTTTTGTGCTGCGCCCCCTTTCATCTTTGAAAAAATAATTACCGACCCACTGACATTGATCGCAGCTCCCCGCGGACCGCTCAAATTCGGTTTGCGGGCCGCACTTAGCTCGCGGGCCACAGATTGCACACCTCTGATCTAGAATATCGTCGCTATAGTTGCGAGAAATAGCAGGTTCGATTCTTTAGGAATCGTTGTTCCATCGCCGAAAAAGACTTAAGATAATTAACATTATCGTCATCAATATAGTCAGTATCAGGTATAATGCTTTCCTCTAACTTTTACTAGTATTACCAATGTGTATTGTATATTAATGGTAATCGAAATAGATTGCGACCATTATCTTCATCGTGACTGACCGGAATGGTTTTCCCAGAAGAAACTTTTTTTTTTTTATTCAACTAACTCGCCATTGCGTAAATCGATACGTGACGCTGGTATTATCCGTTTTCGATGAAATTAAGTCTCAAACAAATAGCGTAATTAACGTGGAAGTATAAGGATAATTAGATCTGAGCTCTGCCGTTTATATCGCACTTAACATCAGTCATTCTTCAGAGTCTCGCTGAGGTACAGGTCCGGTATAGAGAGCGTATTGGTATAGCGAAGGGGACGGGAACCTGCGGCTCGCGAGCTACATGCGGCTGTTTGAGCTTTCTCATGTGGCTCTAGAATACTTAAATATTTAACCGAAATAGTTTTATTTAAAAATTTAAAATGTATAAATTTTGAATTTAATAATTGTGTCTTTGCAATGAAGAGGCTCCCGACCCTTGGCACAGCGTATTATTAGTTAACGGGTTAGGGTTAGGGCCAGTGGCGCTAGACACACTCAGCCTGGGCGCAGAGTCAAATAATTCCATCAAACTTTCGTCATATGTGCCACCGATCTCGAGTCGATTTGTCGAGGTTCGTGGGTCTCGAGTCGAGTCAATTTGTTGAGTTTAGTCATTTGCTTCACCTGTGTCGAGTCAATCGTTCAGCAGTCCATTTTTGTTCTAGTCCAGTCCAAATATCAGATTAACTTGACGGCAATATGTATAGTGAACCCTCGATTTAACGGACTAATAGGGAGGAGCCATGTCCGATAATGGCGAGAGTTCGTTGTTTGAGGCGACTATTGACGAATATTAATTACGAAGTACGAGGCAGCACTGTATTTTAGTGGAAATAAATCCCATGTAAAGTCGTAGCGGAAATCCCTGGCTGTATTGTTCAAGCTCGTAATTTCTATTGACCAAGCCAGAGGCAATTTTCAATATATATCAAATTGTTTTTATTGTAGGATATTATGCATTGACATCGTCTGGTGATAGTCGGCATATCGTTAAATTAAATACAACACGTTGATCGTTTTGTTACAATTGACATTTTATGAATCGGGCGCACGTGCAAGCAAATTGCATTACGAGTTTACTATTATTTTGTTACTTCTGTGACGTTTGAGATCGTTGTTAGTAGCGCCCAGAACTAGGCACTATTGCAGTTAGACTAAGTAGCGACTGTTGCAGATCCAATTTCTTAGCTAGAGCTAGAGTTAATTATTAAGTTTCAGGATCGCAGAGAGAAGCCAGTTATTCAATAATATATCTATGTTTCAATGGAAACCAAACTGCCGTTAAACATTTTCTATTACTAAGATATGAATGTCATCCCCCTTTCCAAGATTGATACGTTACCTAAGAAACTTAGAAAAAACAGCTCTGGTAGTGTTTGTGTAAGATTCAGAGGAATTTTACCGTGGTTGAGAATCTCTCCGCTGATATATTATATTATTAATGATAATTCACATACCGTATTTCCTCGATTATAAGCCGCCCTTGATTATAAGTCGCCCTCGATTATAAGCCGCACAAAATGATGAAAAAAAAGAATATAAGTCGCGGCTTATAATCGAGGAAATACGGTATGTGATTCTGCCCTTGGTTCGGAACCATTGACTTAAAGCATAACATTTGCATTAAATAAGCTACTTAAGTATGTACCAGCAGTCACATTCACCCTTGATTCAACTCATTAGTTCATATTCAATGTTTAAGTTAATTATTGTTGGCAAGCCTCTGTATTGCTGGTGATAGTAATAATATGATTGATATTGTTCATTGCCAATTCAAAGGTATGATTACTAGCAGTTATTACGCATCAGAATACGGTCAACTCGTAAAGTCGTAATTTGTTCTGAATCACAATGGCATTGGCATTGGCATATCTGTAGTAGCTTGTGCTGATGCGTCCTCTCACTTATTTTATTGGGTCATCTACATACTACACTATTTACGATTTAAGAATTAGAGAAGTCGTATTGTCTGTAAGGCGTAAGACCTAGAGCCACAAGGTAACAAGGTTATACAGTAACAAATTTATTAATTGTTTGATGGCGGCTTCCTTCTACATTTTCTCCTGTCGGTAACTTTCTTTTGTAATTCGGAAAGTATTTCTGCCTGTTGGTCAGTTTTAAACTTCTCGAATATAAACAAAGATTTGCTTGAGCTAAAATATAGTTTACTTATGGACTTGACGTAGTTATTGATAAATTTTCAGATTGACTGACACTTTTCTATTACGCATTAATTTACGCTGTAAGACTCACACTTAACGTGAGTGTACTTCCTTGTCATAGCGTGGTAAATACAATCAATGCTCTTAAAGAAATCCAATTAGAAAATATTTATATGATAAGTACAAAAGTTTGTTTGTCTTGAAATTATCAATGGTCGGGGCTTAGGCGGGCCGAATATTTCTGTTAATTATATACTATTACGTAATTTCTATTTATACTAGCAAAATTATCCAGCGTTGCTCGGGTTGACTATCTCAGAATAAACAGCCCAGAATATATCCCTGTCCTATCCTATTCCTGTACTATATCCAGGGTTAAAATGATCAAGTTTCATTGGGAAGGTTTTGAAGGTGAATTAATCTCAATATCTTCTCATTGAACAATCAATGACCGAAACGAAAGCGATACTTCGATACGTTCGGAATAGTAATATCGAATAACGTTCTTACTATGAATAGTATTCATTAATATTCTCCTTAATGCTGATTCGTCATGATTAAGCTTTACAATAAGCGGATGTACTGTGATGTCGACTTTCCTTGTTCCAAGCTACTGGTGACCTTCAATATTTCGGACTAATTTAAGGAAATACCTGTCCGGAAATGTAAAATCTGAATTTCTACCGAAAAATAAAAATTAAATCGTAAATTTTCCGAAATATTAACCTGTATAACACCGGCTACATAATAATATGGTAGTGTAAGAACACAGACATAAAAAAATGTAAATAAATGTTAATTTTTATTTACCTGGATGGATTGAGAGGTTGTGGGTTGAGAAACAGATTTCGTCTTCGTATAACGGGAATCAGAAAAGCTTATTCAGAGTCACTGAGGCATTCTAGTTCCAATTTTGTGCTTTCACAGAAATGGTTCGAAAGTTTTCTGATTAAAATGAGGTTCATTACCAGCAGTGTATCACAGTTTAACCTTTGTTTTTCAGAAAGAAACTAACTTAAGAAACAGTTGTCATACGACGTTTTCGATTCTACATTTGTCATTGTGACATCTCCATTCGTGGATATTGTTTCTTGCAGGGATGAAAACTCATCTCGGTATCATGGGACTAGCTCTGCTGTTCGCTGTTGCATTAATTTCGTCAACTGCAAGAGCTCAAGGTAAAAAATCATTATTTCAATTTCAATTTATTCATGTTTTTTGTGATGTCCCAGTTCAAAACAACAGACGCGGTAACAGTGAGAAACGCATCAGTTCAGGTACAATAAAATTTAGGGTAATTCGTAGCGCGAAGAATGTGTTTACATTGTAAACTGACGATTATCTTGTAATTCTCGGATTAATTACATCACTGCAAGGTGTTGATCGGATGTCACAGAATTACGGTTATTTCTCTCTTCCAATAATTCACTCAGTAATGTGACAGACACTTGTAAGTATGAGCAGTCGTTACGAGGTGGTCGTTAAGTAAGGAATATATCTACTTGTAAAATAGAATGCCATTCTCATTCCATTCCAAGCTTAAATCTTATTTTAGATATAATTAAATGGTTCATGATGAAGAGGAATGGTTCCAAATGTATCATCATTTAGTAATAGCATGGTTAAGATTATCAATCCAACAACTGTGATTACCGAATTTTTTACTGTGAATCTGTGATCGTGAGAAAATAACTTTGTGACTGATGACATTCCATCCGCCATTGTCTCATCGTGTTTGAAATAAATGGAAATAATTAAATTCGAAAATCGCTTTCGCAATTTGAGCCGTATACGCTGTAGTGCAAGCAAGTCTTTTTTTAATCGTACACTAATGTGATTGCTGTACATACCTATGTAGTGCATTGAAGGGAAATCGACATTACATTTAATGGTTTCTATATTGAGCGACACAGATTTTAATCGTGGACTAACTGCTGTACATACCTACGTAGCGCATTGAAAGGACCTATTTTGAATTATTTGAAAACTCCCTTGATGTTATTCAGTAGCTCGCGTCACTGGCGGGATTAAGATGGACGCAATAGGTTACTATATTCTCAATGAGAGTCATCCTCATCGTCATGACCCGAAGGAATCCCCTGACCCTCGCGTTGCCAGTACCCTATTCGGCATAAATCATTTGCCTTAAAAGTATTTTGTAGGGTCCTGTCGCACACTCCATGATATTAATTGAATCCCAACTGTGATAGTCATTGCATTAGTTATTTCACTTATTCGACGTTTTATTTTCGTTTACTTGGAATCTGTTTAATTCAATAACAATTAACAAATGAAAATCGCTATCTAATTACTCTTGGTTGATTGACATCTCGGAATAATATCACGACGAAATTATTGATGTCTTGTAAGAATGAACGTAGTGTAATGTTACATGTAGTATGTATCTGACGTTTTATCCGGTATCTTATGACTGATGACTCACGTAGAATTCTGTGACATCATACAATCATTACAATGCAATGCGACAGTGTCATACCAATCCAACTAACCACGGGCATCCACTGGAGGTGACAAACGGGGTAGTTGCTCCACTTTGGATCAGATTCCATATAGCTACTTCATTGTACTACTGCTGATAGTTCATTCATACTTACAGATAGTTTGTATATTACTGAAAGTTTAACTTTTCCATGTTCGATTTGATTAGGGCTGAATTATCTTTATTACTTTATCGACTGTAAGAATAACTTTGGCAAGAACTTTCAGATTGTTATATAGGCCATAGTGAATGTAAATTTCTAGTGATCAGATAAGAAATGAAGTGTTGTGGTGCCATTATTTAAATTCCATTATTTATGAGGGAAGTCTTCAGCAATTGAACATTTAATTCAATTTGCCCCATATAATTCCAGCCCTGTTTGCATAGATCTTTTGCCCAGCATCTGTTTTCAGTTACACTCGAGTCGGCCGATTTGCTGATAGGCTGATTTGCATAGTTCACAACAGTTCGTTTCATTGCATCGTAATTAGTCGCACACAATTAGCAACCGCCAATCGAAATTGTTTAAAGAGTCTGCATATCAGATCCCTTATAATAATACTCCTGCTGTTCACCTGTCATCTATGAATACACCAGCACGATCTAAGGTCATCAACCAATTTTCGTATCAGAATAAACAACCAACTAAAGGGAAGGGAACGTGTTTTGTTATTTTAATTCGGAACTATTTGAGTTTGTTTCTAATGTCCAGACTAATCTTGGTTTCTATGAGTGGAAACAATTAATTGACAGCTAGGTCTCACCTTCGATATCGCAATTAATTATTTGCATTGATTCAAATAAAGGCTTGCTCTAATTATAAATACGTTATAGACATTACAATAGATACCACAAAGACTAAATTATAATACAGTGGTGTATATTAATAGCGTTCGAGCGTGATGGACAATAGCCGAAACCGAATAATCAAGGAATCACTCTGTGCATGTTTTCGAGTAGTGATTCAAGTCGAGTGTGAATCGCTTGAAATTTATTCGTAGTTTTTCTATTATATCGTTTTAGCCTTCGCGATTAGTAAAATGAGTTCAAAAAGTATTGCTAATGGGTACCCTATGATTGTATTAAATTGCGAAAGGCCGTATTGAGTGCTTGTGGTCCACAGGGTAAACTCTTCCTATTAATAAATATATATATATAGATTACTGTAATTATTTTGCAATGGGTAGTTGTGGGTAAACTACTCAGTGGACCCTCCATGTTTTATCAAGCAATATAGATTACTGTAATTATTTTGCAATATCAAAATGTGATCAAATATTACATATCATCATGATGCATGAAAAATGAATTTCAATATAATGTAACACATCATTACGTCAAATTGATAGGCACAGATACCATTTCAGGATTACGATTAGATTTCTTTACAAAATATATTTTATTCAGCAAAATGAACAACGTATATATGTTGTTTTTTATTTACAACTAGTATAGTAATTGGTCGATTAATTCGCTAATGTTCCTCTCATTAATCGGCATCATAGCAATTTTCTTATCTACGCATATCAAGTAAATACCTTAAGTAAGTAGTTGTTCCGAATACGTCAATATGTCAATCATATTCAAACATTTATGTTGTAATTACGTTGGCCTTATACTAATCGTGTTATGTGGTTTCCTTTAATAACCTAATTTCGAGATAGTTCGAGTCACGTTCTGTCAATGGAGACACGACACGAAGTCTTGATTATACGGATGTTTATATTCGGGTAACAGAGTTCTGTATATTTGCAAGCACAGTGAACCTTTGCTAAGTCGGCATTTTTCTATATAGCGAACCGGTGCTGAGTCTGGTTTGGCAAGTCGTAATTTTCAAGTCGCATAAACCCGACCCGGGCGTTGCCGAGCCCGACTTACTTAGTTGTCCTTTTGTCGTGGCCGTGGTTGCTTATGCAAGTTATGCAGTAGTTATGCAACTGCAGTCATGGTAGGTAGGGCTGGATTTGCCTACTTGTGGATCAAGATCAATTTGTTTCAGTTGGTTAAATAGTGTAGAAACTCAACTGAGATTATGTTCTGAAAGCAATCCGCTAGTTGGCGTGCCCTCATCACCGAGTGCGCGCGAGTGTTGTGTTGATATTATTGCAGGCTAACAAATTGGATCTTGGTAGTGCGTGATGGAAGTAATGCGGATAACTTTACACTGGTGAATTTACACATTTCTGATAAACTTATTCTATCTTTTTTACAGAGGAATGTGCTCAAGACAAACAGGATATTTATTTTATTGCGGAGTCATCGCTTGACGTCACATATCAAGAGTTCAAATTACTAATGAGTTATTTGCGTGATGTCATCAAAACATTTGACGTGAGCCAAGAAGCTACAAGAGTGTCTCTGACGCTGTAAGTAAACATTTTCTTAAATGTTGATTTGAGTTTTGCATATCACGTAATAAAATGTCGCTCAGCACGATTTAATAAATGTTAATTGAAATATTTGTAAACAAGTGGCTGATAATTAATGATGATTGTCCTTGCTAATCCCATATTCGCGGGAAATAAAAAATATTAATAAGTAATCAATAAGTAACAAAATGGATTCGTACTGCAGACATCCTTACTAAATATTAACAACGTGGATTTGCTTCACGTTATTTATTTCAGTCATTCATTTATTATGGAAAATATCGAGTCAATTTGACACTTCTATGTTTGTACATTGAAGAAATACATTATCAAGTCACATATTTCACCATTGTCAATAGAGCTAATGAGCCACAGTGTACAAGCCCATGCACAGCAAACATGTGCTGTTTGAGCAAAGTTGAGCTCGCGAGGTTATATGTAATATACTGTTGTACACTATACTGTTGTGTGAAGATTGCAGTCCCTCCATCCAATTTTTCAACTGCTTGCAACCCTGCCTAATACGGTATATGCCATGCAATGGAAATTTGGAAAGATAACCCTACACTCAAAGCTAATCCACAATATAATTTCCTTTATTTTTCCTATCCAGATTTAACAAAGAACCGCAAAGTATCTTCGATCTCAACAAATTCAAGAGCTATAAGGAAATTTCATCTGAACTTACGAAATTGAAATATACAAACGGTGGAAAGAGAGAAACAAACACTGCAAAAGTTCTGCAATATCTTATAGATGAAAAGTTCAATAATGATACAGGTAATGTTGATAT
This sequence comes from Halocynthia aurantium, assembly GCA_013436065.1. Lineage (NCBI taxonomy): Eukaryota > Metazoa > Chordata > Ascidiacea > Stolidobranchia > Pyuridae > Halocynthia > Halocynthia aurantium. Next base: position 412 of record QXVX01002457.1, on the reverse strand, counting down.
ATTATTGCTATATCACGGTGACTGAGATCATGAAGTAAAGCTTATAGGGCAGTGTGTATTTCTCTGAACCATCATGAAGGTCGCGTGACATCACATTCAATTTCTTCACATGTCATCTGTCAATCTGCAAACCACAGTCGAACCAAAAGTTTGTCGTTTGACTTGGAGCTATCAAATTATTCGACTTAGCAAATGTTCTTAGTATTTGGAAGGCGTCAAGTTTCTTGGGACCTGGGACTAACGCTTAAATCCTCAGTGATACTACAACATAAAATTACACTAATACAATTTAGATTTATATAAATACAATTGCCATAGCCACTGAATGGGTCTATTATATCAACCAGGGCCACTACAAAGCTCCCAGAACCACTAGAGGGATCCAGTGGTGATGGTCGCCCATGAAATTGAT
>QXVX01002455.1:75582-91322 GCA_013436065.1 Halocynthia aurantium | reverse complement strand
ATTGCCATCAAGTTATTCGGTTTAGATTTATGGTAGAATGCCAGAAATTGTCGGAGATATTTGATCTAATAGATATTATATATGCGATAATTTATATACTAGTAGTATAGACGATAGTATATCGCCGTGATTAGCAAATCTTTAGCAAATCTTACATAGCGGACAACTTCTGTCGCCATCACTGAATAGTACCATGCAACATGCCAACTGTTAGTATTAATATAAATAAGCTTCTTGTCTTTTCTACCTATCAAGGTTAATAATTTATATGAAGATGTTTGTGTAGGGAATCAATAAGAGGGGAAAACGATGATAATCCCCTTTCATTGTCGAAGATTAATTGAGTCGCTCGCTTGCTTTTGTTTTGACCCATTTCCGACTAATTGCTGCAGTTGTCCTACACCGCATTCCAGGTCGCATTTATTTGTCAGCTTAAGTGCTATCAACCACCAACAGCGACTGTTTTGTTTGTCACTCATTAATTAATTAATTGCTAGTCAAAACAAGCTTACTGAGTTGCAACATGAATACCTTACTGTACTTGGAGATAAGATACCCTGATTCTAGAAAGAATAAGTGAGGCTAGGTATTGTTGCGATGGCTTCAGGTTTATCAGTCTTGAGTACCCTGCATTGTGAGTAGTTTATGAGTTGATATTCATTTTGAATTTTGGGTAGTTAGAACTATATATCTGTATAGCATATATTATCCCGGCTTGCCGCTAAAAATGTTTTGATATTCGCTAGCAGCTTTCATTAAATGTAACGCTATACTTGAATTGGACAAGGTTTTCTTATCAGGTAGTACAATTTCTATGTAATCACGTTTTGATATCTACCACAGTCGCATTTTTTTCGCGTAGTCGCATTTTTTTCGCGTAGTTAAGTATTTATAGTCCTTGGAATATTATACATATGCCTATGTAATTGGAACATGTTTTTGGTTCGTAATTTAATACCCATATACTAGAATAGCTGTCTGCTTGTCCCATCACCGTCAAAGAGCGCAATACAAGTACTGTACAGTAAGTACTATATTGAATTTGTCTGGATATTTTTGTATGTATGTCTTATTTACACTCACACCGTTTACCTAGAACTACGATATTTGGTGCAGCAACTGTTCATAGTACAGAGAAGGTTTTGTGTAGAGTTATGATTTCGGGGAAGTGAGCTCTTGGTTATTCCCGCGTCCCGCGAACTGAATTTGTGCGACCCGCGGGAAGCAGCAGTACGGCCGGGGCGCATTTTTTTTTGAAAGATGTCAGGGGGACGCATCCCAAAAAGTGTAAGAATCGCTGCTCTATGGCCCACATGGTTTAAAGTGAAGGTTCTAATACCGGCCAATCAACTTACTGCGATCGATCCACGGCCATTCCTTGCGTTGAGTATGCCAACATATGAATGATGTATCGAAAGTATTTCCAAGTCATGTAATTATTATCCGTAGATATATTACTTACAGACACAAGGATATATATTTGTTTTAATCTGATTGTAAATGTGGTGGCGAAAACAAATTCTCAGCCACAATTATACAGTGGTGCTAAACCGGTGGCGACTTCGTTCCCACATCCCGTCCTCTTTGTCTCCAACGCGAATCTTAATACAGTAATTGGATTACTATTCATATATGGATTACCTCTTCCATTATTTCGCACAGGCTGGAATGTCTATTCTTCTCATTGATTGACAATATCTGTATTGAATATTCCAGCTGTCGTTAAGCACCGATCGCATATGTGGTGCCGAATCTAGCGCGTTTGGCTCAGCGGGAAGCTTTAGACTTTAGAGCTTAAGTCGAGCGCAGTGTAATGATATTTCCATATACCACTCTACTGTATTATCTTCGTTTAAATATCTCGTTGGAATATTCTTAAATACAACGCGGTAAAAACAGAAAACAACATTTCGTTTTTTTTTTGGTAGTGCGGATCCACCGATGCCGTTCAATCGTTTTCAGTTTGTGTTTTTGACATGCTCCAACTGCTACAAATGGCTCGCTCAAGTTGTCCATGTATAAATAACTTCTGCATACCTACCTAACTTCATGTTTTCCCTGAGCAAGAAAATAGTTCCGCTATTATCGTGCTTCGTTACGACAAGATTCTGGATAGCTAAAATTATATGTGACAAAATGCTATATATAACCGTCGTCAATTTTCTCTGTCTGTTTGACAACTAGAGTGTTGTAATGCTCGCACAGTTTCCGCAACTCCGTGAATGGCGTAAGAACATACCTATACTGTTGAGCCTCGATTTTCCGGACAAAAAGTGGGTGAGAGGGTTGTCCGAAAAATTCCGGAATCCAGATTTTCTGACGGATGTTTGAATAAAATATCACAAATACCCAGTAAAAAAAAATTGTACGTGACACATATTACACAATGTGAATTAATACTATGTAGGTATAAAAAGATTCATTATGTCTCGGTATAATACCAATCTGCTGGATAGGACCTATAATTAGCGCTTACGTAAAAATGACTTAATTACACTTTTCGGTTAGTTCAACGATTCTCGTGCGTAACAAAAAAATAACTTGACGCCTCATTCCCATAATCCTGTCTTTACATAAACGGCAAAATTACCCTGCGATGATTACCCGCAAACCACAACGAGTCAGCTCCGAGAATTTCAGAATTGGAAACTAGTTAAAATCGTCGTCGTTTTTCATTCGAAATGTAACAGGGTATGAAACTAGCGGAGACGGTATATCGCGCCCACGACATACCACATTTCGACATCCGTAAGTGTGTGATTAAACACAAACGGTTTTTAATTACTCGACAGTTGACTGTTTAGCATAATTTCGTTTGTCCAGGTGGAGAAGTTCATAGGATTTTACGTAAAATTACTGTACTGCATTGGAAAATAGGATAACAGCTGATGTTTGTGTGAGAATTATTCATTTTGGATTTAGAGTGAGCAGTAGTTTAGTGAAAGTGTAACACCCTGTCCCATCTTGTGGGCAACTTCGGACCGACCCTGTTCAAATTAAAAATATACGAATATGATATGCTATATTGATATGTACACATAATGTTTGGAATATATTCTTTCCCAGGTTGTTGTTTTTTCTCAATTCTTCCCGTGGGAGCCAATTGCCTCCCGTTTAAGAATAACTGGATTAAAATCTTTATTCGGTAAATTTCTTTTTATATGCTTGGCATTAATGAGGAAGTAAGATAGGCCTAGGTTTGTAAATATTTATTTTAACTCAGGTATAACTACGTTCATTTATTATTATTGCTCGGTAAGCCGTGTGTACACAGCCTCATATAAACATCATGTTATCTGCACGGTCATGTATAGAGACACGAACGTTGGGCTGTTCTCACCAGTTTAGCAGCTACAGTTAATGTTAACCGTAAATGCTATTTAGTGCTTATTTAATTATATTTGGAGTAAGTTTTTTTCACTTTTTAACTAATGTGTAATATGTTTTAGATCACTTTACTTTATGTATGTCAGAATCAGAAACTTCCGTATTGTTATACTTGCGAACTGAATACTGTATATATTTTTCATATTAAGTAGTTCCTTAGTATTTTATATTTGTAATACAGTACAGTATGTTTTTAATGTACACTGTAATCTTATTCCTGTCGAATTAGTCCGAAACGGTGGGAACATTATATCTATTTATACTACGGTACTATACTATACTACTGTACGGTACTTTGCGGTTAGTATTGCATCATTGCGTACATTAAGTTCTATTATAGAGAATTATATTCATTATTGGTAATTTTCCTATATAACTTGATCTCCGTTTGGTAATGGTTCTGTTGATAGTTCAAATCACTGATTGGGAGGAATTTTTTAAGTGACGCGGTGGAGATTGGCAAAATAAAGCAGGACTTGATATGCTGGAAAAATATATAAATTATGATACTTTTATTCTCTATATGATGTATCTATGGGGATCCATGTTTGAAATCTAAAATTCACAGTATACTGATGGACATTGCTAAAGTAAGTTACGCAGAAGCTGCTTTGTACTCTCATGGGAATAAGCCATTTGTTCTTCTGATTTTTTGGTCCCCAGAGATCCCCCGTTCAGTAGTGTCAAGTTGACTCCTTTATTAGCATTGGTATTTGAAGCTAGTCAGTCAGACAGACAGGGGAAATAGTTACGTTATGATCATTTCTCTTCTCCCATTGGAAGTAATCTTCTTATCAATTATCCTGTATGAGGTATGTTTTTGAGAAAATATACGCTAATTCTTCTCAATTATCACACTCGTGCTTAAATTTCTATTATGCGTATATGTATTCTTATATACATATCAACAATAAGTTCTCTCTCTATATATATATACACAGTATAGCCAAAGGGATTTTATTTCTATTGTCGAGTGGCAGTTTATGAATTATTTATAAATGTCTCACACCCAGGCTATATCGCAGTCTTTGTCTGTAATGTTTTTTTTTGTGAATGAAAACGACGATAGACTAGACACGCGGCGGTGCCTACGTTTTGTAGGTATTACAAAAGATTATTTTTCAACACAGTAACATGTAATACAGGTATATTTATGGCAGTCGAGTACAGCATTACCTTTCTGCACTTTCATCACACGATGGGGCTAGTGAGTTAGACTTCATTTCAACAATTTCCATGAACCCTGTTAATTAATACTAATTATGGTATATGAGTTGTATCCAATTGTATATTTCCCGTCTAAAATTCGTCATATTCCACAAAAATGTGCTGTGTATCATAATTAATTCTTTTGACCTTATATTCCCCACTGTTGTCTGGTGTATGACGACCAAGTTGTCGGTTTTTCACTGCAGTGTGATACTATACCGCTCTTGTTTCTTAGAGGAAGCTTCTGTAATTATACATTATTAGTACAGAGATATTTAATGGAGAATTTAAATGCTTTGCGGAAGGCTTTATTAGTAGTCGCTCTTGGGCTAATTACGGAAGACATATTTTGTTATCCTTACGTAGACGACGGATCTTTTCTAGTTGGTAGCAGTTATTATTCGTGGTAAAGGTCAAATCTTCAATTACCGTCGCACGACCTTAAATCTAGCTCAGTGTAATATTCGATATTAATCCTGTTCATTTTCAACCTAGAGCCCAGCGTCAAGTGTAATTATTTCCAGTTAGTAACAGTCCTCTCCCATAGAAGTCACGAGTTTCCTAGCAGGAAAATTTCATGCAAATAAGATTTTATTCTGAAAGCAGTTAGTTCTAGAAAATTCCAGAATTATTGAATGAAATTCGCTTCTTTTAACAGCTTGCCTATTACTCTTTTAGTCTATTAGTTTTATTTCGGTACTATTATTTTCAAGTTCCCAATTTATATCGTTGGAACTTTCACACCACTGCCTTCACTTCCGTCGAACCTTCTGGAGTTCCTTGTTTGTCGTGAAGGAGTAGTACGCAGTTTTTAGAACAATACCCATTGTATTAACTGGGACTAGCTGCCGGTAATTTTATTTCCAATTACTTGAAGAGTCGTTGAAGTTAAAAACAATAGCAACGAGTGCAGAATTCGGAAAACTTCACATAGTTTCACTTGGAAGCTAATTTCGGTTTGACAGCTTCGCGATTGCAGACCTGCAGACTTATCATGTAAATTTGCCTACATGTGTTAACCTCCAGCGTCGTCGTATGAGAAGCATGCGAGTTACCGTGTGTTTTGGACAAACCCGTGTAATAGTTCCATGCAAGGGTGGCGTTACCGTAGCAGAACTGGTCAAGGAAGCTTGTGCTCGCTATAAAAAGGCAATCGGAAAGGTCAGTACGAATTTCACTTATCCTTCTGCCTTTTCAACAACTCCAGTTCATCAAATCATCTATTTATTGTAATTAAGCGATGGCCTAGTTTGAAGAGGAAGTTATAATTTAATTGGACTCCTGTATAATTGCTTACTGAATAATTTTTAGTATTTTCACTTTTCTATAGAAATTAAGCGCTGATATCGATAGTTCGAAGAAGACTTTGATAAGATCCAAGTCACATATCGTAATAACTTGTTATTCAATTTTAAAGAGGAGGGCATATTTAACGATGACATAACCCCGTCAACAATTGACATGGTGTTCCGCAGAGGACTTCCATAGATTCTTTTNTTTGAAGAGGAAGTTATAATTTAATTGGACTCTTGAATAATTGCTTACTGAATAATTTTTAGTATCTTCACTTTTCTGTAGAAATTAAGCGCTGATATCGATAGCTCGAAGAAGACTTTGATAAGATCCAAGTCACATATCGTAATAACTTGTTATTCAATTTTAAAGAGGAGGGCATATTTAACGATGACATATCCCTGTCAACAATTACCATGGTGTTCCGCAGAGTTCTTCCATAGATTCTTTTNTCCTGTATAATTGCTTACTGAATAATTTTTAGTATTTTCACTTTTCTATAGAAATTAAGCGCTGATATCGATAGTTCGAAGAAGACTTTGATAAGATCCAAGTCACATATCGTAATAACTTGTTATTCAATTTTAAAGAGGAGGGCATATTTAACGATGACATAACCCCGTCAACAATTGACATGGTGTTCCGCAGAGGACTTCCATAGATTCTTTTAAATCTTGTAAAATTTAAAAGAGGAGGTCTATTTATTGATTCTTTATCACCCATTATATGTCATTTCAATCGTCCTATTGTTTGCAGAGTCCAAAATATTTTGTTAAAATTCGCCAACTTGAGAACGCCGTTGATGGTGGAATTTTGGATGTGGACGATTATGTGTACGATGTTGCGGAAGACCGAGATCAGGTTACTACTATTGTAATATTGTTTTGCAGTATCATATCACACTATATTATATTAACCGTTGTAGTAGTACCGTATGTATTGATGCAGTACTGAAATTAATAGCAGAATGTATTTTGCAGCACGTTATCGTTTCAATGATTCACATATTTTGACCTCAAATATTTACTGCACCTACCTACTCCTTTTCATATTGTGTTATCTAAAAGTATGTCATTCTGAATCAGTTGGTGTATGCTAATTATAATGTAATTGATTTCGATTGAGTGAGCGTGGTATTATTGTTCCATTTTCAGTGATTAGTTTGCCTTACCACACAGCACAAGCGTTGCTATTTCTAGCAGTTAAGCCTGCTTTTCATATGCATATGCATTCGTAAAAGGTTATAAATGACGCGATATTCTGTAGATATAAAGTTTAATTAAGAAAGGTTGCCTTTATTTTGACACGTGGTTGCAAAATGTGGCTTTTAAGAAAAGTAAGAGCAAAGGTAAGTACCGGCATATGGACTGTAAAGCGTTGTTTCTTATTCGACTTTATGTACCGTAATACTTATTGCTAGATATGTACTGAGCCATCCTTCAATTATTCAAGAAGCGGATTCAGGAAATGTTAATTGCTGCATTTAATTCCAATTTCTTCAGTTGTACTTCAGCGTTTCTGCGTTCAGCTTTCTGGTCTCATTAATTCGTTTTTAACAGTTAATACGTTGTGGTTTCGGTGTGATGTTCTTATCTATGTAATCAACGTGTTATATTTATCAGCTCATTGCAGTCTTCGAAGAAGAAGATGAACACTCGACGAACCGTAATGGTTGGGACCATCAGAGTGGTTCCAGTTCAGACGTGCGGCGTAGTCCTCTATCGTCATATCAACGTCATCCACCATCCGTCATCCACCGCTACAGCAACGACGTGAATGCAATTCGAGGTGGGATAACTGCTACCTTACTTGATTAAATTTTACCGAATTCGTGGTTGTCAATAATTTATAGTTCCCATCTTTATAAAATTCTGACTAACTGCTGTTGCACATTTTTCAGCAGTCTTTGTATATTGAGTTTATATTCCATAGAATGTAGCCCTCTCTAGAATATATGCTCTCATTGCTTCCATGTATGATTCTTGACGTCATCGATTTCCTAACTGTATCTTCATTACGCGAATAGTTGTCAGTTCAGGTATATTGTCGGACTCTTGACGTCATAGCTTTCCTAACTGTGTCTTGAATACAATATCTACTCGCCACAAGCCCATAGCCTTACGTCGCTATAGTTCAAAAATTTAATAGGCTGGAAGTTCCCCATTATAATTTGTATGTATTTTACAGGGAACCATGCCAAGTCGCCCACTGGAAAAGCTTCTATTATAAGGCCTAATCAAAGGGACCAAGGCTTAGAAGTAGACGTTGGACTCGACGCTCTAAAATCAAGTAAGTGTTCGTGCAACATCAACTTTTCTATTACCGTAGTCATGTTAGAACTGGACTGCGAATTGCGAATGCAGTGACAGTCATCGTAGTACTTAGTCATGAACAGGAAGCTTTTGGTTGAAGCCAATATTCTATTACGTGTATGCCTTCAACGGAATAGCTATTACAGATATGCATCCAGAATATTATTTTGGGCATTAGCTCGGACCCTGAAAACGATTTCTTCCCCTCCGGACCCAGGTTTTGTTGTTCATGCATTATTCTGAGATGCATCTCCCTAATTTGGTGAAGATCTGTCGAGAAATTGCGACGTTGTTTCAAAACCAACAAACTTAGATTTTTATAAGGCTAACCATCACTTTTTATTCAAATATGTGAGAAATGGCGTTTTTTCTCATATACGAAGGACGCAAAATCTGAGGGTTTCTTGAACTTTAACGTCCTAACTACTAGCCTTGAATCCCCGCGGGCCATATTCAATGTGAAATTCAATACACGTACAACGATACTTGCACAAGGATTAAATGTAATTGTTCTGTGAGGAAACATTTAAGGATATATATGCTTACTGCTTAAATCTAAGTGATCTGTAAAAATGTTTTCAAGTTGTACAGCATAACATTCATCCTATTCAGTCAATGGATGATATCAGAGTTTGGGAATTTTTTGGTATGACTGTACCTATACTATATTCATTAAGTATAAATACCGTAGCTCCCATGGTAGAATAACCAGTGAGTTTGAGATACTCCGTAATGTGGTGTACCGTAAAACAGGCGTAATTAAGTTGCCAGCTCTGCTTTTACTATTTATTCGTTACAAAACCGATGCCAATTCGATAATTGAAGTCCCATCAAGTGGTGGGCGATGTCCCATCGATTGCCAAGCTTTAACAAGCGTATAGAAAGCTGTTAGCGTAGGGAATCGTTTGAAGTATGCTTGAAAGTACATACGACCTATCTTGTTGTTGGCCGTTAAGTTCCAAACGAGTGAGGATTGCCTGTAGTAGCGCTTTGGTGCTTTGGTAGTAGTTTAACGTTACTACTGTATTCACAAGCTTCGCAAAGTTTAGCGTGACCCGGCTCTATCAGGAATTATAATCTTACAATGTTTTGTGCTTTATCAAATTCTTAACAATTTTCTGTCAGTAAGTGCAGTCGTAGGTAGCGTATTCAGATAGTTAGCTTAAGTAAATTTGGACAAGGGGGTTATAGCGTTATGTGAAGCGTGAGATCGCTTGGCATCCGTTGCCATCGCATTTTTATCTTTGGTGGCCTGCTGAGATCATTTGAGTATAGTTAGGCTTAGTCGTGGCTTATTTTCAGGAAACTATTGAGATTTTACTCGGTATAATGGTGACCAATATGCATCCTTGTCTTTACGAAAGTTAAACCAAATTCTGCGACTAAGTAGATTTCAGAAACGCTGAAAACGAGATTCTTAATTCTAATCCCTTAAATTTTATCCCAGTACCTGGGCAGTAGGCGTAATATACAGTATACCTACTAGGTATAATCCGTCCGGAGCGTCCTATATACAAGTACACTAGCGTATGCGTCAAAGTCCATTGTGTTCTGCTTTGATTACTAATACTGGCTAAGCCTGGTACCTTAGAATTGGTGTGTAGGTTGGAGAGTAAACGGAAGAACAAAAACGTAGAACAGAAAGGAGGAAGACAATTGTCAGGCATGCTTGCACATCATTGTTCAGAGTCGTTATAGACGTTTACTTTGGGGGCTAAATTTTTACCAAAGTGGTTTTTTGTTACCGTTAGCAGTACTTTTTACACGTAAAGTATGGACCTGCTCTCAGAATACTACATCCCATCGCATTTTTTTCTATTGGCGTTATCTTATCTAGAGTAAGAGCTGTGAAAGTTTTGTTTCCGTAATCGCATAGCATTTGTGAATGAATTCTTGACATAACAGTCGAGATTAGCCGACTGTGTCCCACAGCTCATGTGTGTTGTTCGCTAGGGCTTGCGGTTTTACGTTGGAGTGCATTTGAGATCTAAATAAACATATATGAATAGGCGCAATTTTCAATACTGTTTGTTTTGAATGTATACATTATTTGGTTGCTTTTATTTGAATTTGAAGAGCGAATTGCGGTTTAAGACAACTTGCCGATCTACGTTGAAGACATTGGAATTATGAAATGTATTTTTAGGCCGGGATTTTAGTGCGTTCATCCGTTCGCGTTATTCCATATAGTCATAGTGCTCTATTCATCTTTAGCATGAAGTCCATTAGATGAAGGAAGGAAGCAGTCTATGTAATGTCGGAAAGGTATCTGGTTGCCAGTAACATATACTAGTAGTATGTGGTACTAGTAACGTTGATGATATACAGTGCGTGCTGGTGCGTAACAGTCCAGCAAAACAACGAACGCGATTGCTTGCGTTGTTAATCGGAAGAATTTTAATTGCCTGGTATGCAAACCAGTCTTTTGTTGTGGCAAGTCAATACTAGAAAGACAGTTATGTAATTGTGTTTGTCTGTGTTATCTGTGACTTGAGCTGTGTAACTATAGGGAGGTTATTGCGCATTGTTACCAGGGAGACGGAATATCCGCTAAGTTGTGAAGTAGAATTTCATTATTCCTAACGAAGGTATGCAAGGCAGGACTCAGGTACCAAGAGACAAGACAGGGGCCCACAGTAGTACTGTATAGCGATAGTGACATACATGAATTATATAACCCAGCGCGTTTCGTGGATTACGGACCCGCGGGACAAATATGACCCACAGGGGCATTCATTCTGGATTTTGATCTGTAGCTATCTTATTTATATTTAAAAAAGGATATAAATTGTTAGTGAAGAAACGCCTACGAAAATCTGAACATGCCATGCACAGTTTCAAGCCTGTAAAATTAGTTTGCGTATGCTGCAGAGTCTGAAGATGTGAATCTACCGGTATAAGTTAAGACTAATGTAGTTCGTCTGTTGCCTGGACTGGACTTTATCTTATGTGAATCTGTGAAGATACTAGGTGGCCAAAATGCGTCCAGCTCGTGATAAATGAGATATTAATTCACGTCGTAAATGCCGCTGCCCTACCGCAAATGCCGACGGGCGTTGCAGTCGACGGGAGATCTCTTTATAACTACGTTGCAGTGAATGGATTTTATGGTCATTAGCTATCGTGTATGTTTGCTTGTGTATAATCGCCGAACAATGTCAGTCAGCTTCATTGCTCCCAGCAAAATGCCGCAGCGGCAGATAGTTTCGTTGTTTATTATTCCCTTACCTAAACGTCGTTGTACACGGGAGATTGACCATTCAATATAGGGTGTTCTGGTTTTGAGTGTTAAGAAACTTTTCCTTTCCAGTGTTGTTATTGTAATCTATAACACATCATAAATAATCTGGAAAATACGGAAGATGAGTTGTATATCCGTCCTAATCCATTTACTTATCCATATGGTATTTGATCCGCCGTGTAGGCGTTTAGTTTTATCAAACCAATATATTTTCTGATATTATTGCTTTTGTTGCTGTGTGACAGAAATAAAATTGAAATAAGGAGTATATTTTGAAGGTAAAATAAAAGTTTCATCAGGCGACTGTTTCATGTAGAGTAGACTATTTATTGGAGGAGGACGGTTGGTAGTTTGTGGCATTAGCAACTCAAGTTTTTGTCGTCGACTGTGAGTCACTCAGACGAATGATTCAACCACAGTCTTAAGAATAAATTGTGATGAAATGATGACGAAAGTACTCAGCAGATGGCACAAAGATGCTTGTAACAATATTATGAAAGTCCTGTTGCAATTTGATCCATTTCTCGATGGTTTTAATGAAATATTTCATAGCCTAGGACCTAGGTTATCCATCACACCTAATGAAATAGGGTGAATATATTGTAAATCAGATTTAGTTAGGAGAAACTCTACATAAAATAATGTAAAATAAGTAATTCTATATAACCATTTCCAGTGAGATAAATAAGGGAGAAATCTATTCGCTTCCACATTCCGATCAAGGCTCGGTGAATAGATCACAATCGGAGGAGGATAAATTTGAAAGCACCTTCCTTAAACAAACAACTAATGTATACAAAAATTCGTTGCTCTTGTGAGCTTAATGGCAGTCTTATAGAGGTCCTATTATTATATGTATAATTTAGACCATTGTAAGTCTAAACTCCACTGCTTTACAATATATGTGGCAGGGTATTATATAGTAACTTGATCTTACTCAAATTAAACCTCCTTGTAATTTCACTCTATTCAAGTGTACTCGCTTCATGAGGTTTGTATAGCACTCCTAATCAAGATAATTAGCTTGATTGGTACTTCTTATTTATCCTATAATTTAAATACCTTTATAGCAAATATTAAGTAACCATGTCTGAGTTAGTTTAAGATATCTTCATTGGTAAACTGGGCCAACTGTATTTGATACGGTATTATTGACTGAGCCAGTGTGGTTTATTTTGTTCCAGTTAAGGGAAAATGCTGTGCATTCTTAAGTCAGCTTCACTAATTCCTTTTTAATGAGTTTGATGAGCTTAGGCTGGGAATTAAATGAGCTAGGGAAATTATACTGCAGTATGTTATTAGTTCTTACTGTACTTTGCCACAAGTACAATGGTTGATCTAGATATTTGCCTGGATTCATAGGAATATAGCTAGTTTGAATAAGGAGTACTGTAGTCTAATTTGCATTATTGTGCTGTGCAGGTACTCACACAATGACTGTTTGTATGGTTTGTCAGTGGCTCATAAACAATCATCAGTTGATTTGTAGCCAATAGGTCGAATGCAATCCAGCTTTTTTGTTCATTTGTTGTATATTTCTTTAGGCACTGTTGTGTATTGTCAGTCAGTGTCATTTGTTGCTTACTGCTTAATGGAATAATCTTTTTATACACAGTAGCAAGTGTTCGCAGGAATGTAGGTTATGTCGCATGTTTGAGAGTTTCCAGGTAACTGACTTTTCTAGGAGTTGGTTTGTTGAAATTATCTCGTAAAAATACAGTAAGCAGCATTTAAAAATCTTAAGATTCCTATCTCAAATTATTCCAGGTTCATATTCTAAGGTTCAGGCAACTCAGCAAGCATCATTTATCACCTTATTGGTTACTAAATAGAGTATTGTAGTATTCACTGTATTCTTTTCAATAAAAGTTGCAATATCCACTAATCGACTTTCATGTTCCGTCATTGCAGATACCCATATTACTGTACGTAGAGGAAGTGATCCGATGCTAAACAAAGTTGGAAATTCCGACGATGTTGATGAAATTTCAAGCTCAATGATTCAGGTGAGCTTATTCATACCCAGGAAGTGGAAAAATTAACCATATTTGGGTTTATTAGCAAGTTGTGGTGAAGTTAAACGGCGTACTAATTTAAATTTGTTCTTCAAACATTGTGCATGACATTGCAGAGAACCCTGATTATTGCAATTAAGGCTACCTGCAGAAACACCACAATAAGCAGAATCCCCCTGTTCAATCGAGAACTATATCTGAATTTTTGAAAAAGACCCATACTGCGATGGTTTATTCACCAATTGGTAATATATAATCATTGCTAACTTGTTCTCAGCAAAACAAATCTCCATCGAATGGACCTCAGATCTATTATGGCAGGAGGGAATCAGGCAGCGGCCAGGAAGAAACAGAAGATAGTAAACTTCATCACAACATTATGATAACCACCGCTAGCTCACCAGGAGAAAACGTCAGCGTGATGACGGCTAGCAGCGACGTAAACAACAGTATAGAAAGCCACCACGGGGATGCAAAGGCCCAACATATTGAGTCGAACCAGCAATATGGTTCCGGCAGCAACTTTGTCCGTGGAACGACCCGTCAGTCTGTCATGGGAATGCTCTCTGAAAAATATGACGAAGACTTTGAACAGAGATCCAATTTCAAAGCCAACGGTTTGAGACAGCCTCCGGAGGGCATGAAACGAAATTCTTCAGATTACGAAGATAACTATACAGGAACGTATACCTCAAGATTTAGTAGCAGAAGATATTCTCCACCACCTCCTATTGATAAATCGAGGTTCCCATCGTTTTATGAAGACTCTCAGGAAATGTTTATTGAAAATGATGGATCTCCACTTGGTCTACAGGTGAGTTTTTTAGTTTTGCCAATTCACATTTACCCTAGAGGCCAAATTGAAAATGACTTTAATATTCCTTAATTTTTATTTGGAAGCATCTAGTAAAAGCTTACCTGGGCAAGGTTGCTCTGCCAGTATATATATATTCATACCATTTCTAATATCTAAAAGATTTGAATTTTACAATATTGATTTTAGGTGATTAGTTACAAAGATGAAAAAATATTCTGTGGACTGATGGTGAAGTCGGTTGATGTTGGTGAAAGAGCTGAGAGAGAAGGTCTCCTGCAAAAGGGCGACATCATTGTTGAAATCAACAATTATGTTCTTGCTCAATATTCAATTCTGGCGTAAGTGATGCTCTGGAGTGGAGTGTTTATTTTATCAATTCTTTATGGTCTTCTTAGCAAGATCATAAATGGAATCTTATGATATTTTTGCCGTACTATATTGCCATATAAGGATTATTACCTTTTGTTTGGTTATCTGTGTGGTCCTGTTCCAAATGAATTTAAATTGGTTGCCTGTAACTATTTGGTACTTTTTCAAATTAAAACAGAGCACAGGAACTGTTCAAGGATGCAATGAAATATCCCGATCTACAGCTGCGGGTTTATCCTGTCGAGGAAAGGGAAAGATCTGTTGTAGGGAATAGCGATGAAGCTGATCAAGTTTACAGTGAACGCAGGTACATATAGATAGATGTATTCGTTACAGCAAACATTTTCAATGTTTATATTAGAGTCAAGGATCTTGGTCTAAATAACGTCTACTGGTTTTCTGTCTTCCACATTCCATCTGGATTTGAAAGCAACCTATTTCTGTTTGAACAATCACTAAAACAAACAATAGCAATTAAAGTAAGAACCAGTGCTCTAGTAACCAAGTGGGTAAACATTGACAGTGTAGTGGCAATAGGGCTAACTGTTTCATCGCTGAAGAAGTCCAATTGTGATGATAAGCCTGCGCTATGTGTTCTCATCTACCTTCTGGTAGGCTGTAATCCATCGACACTATTTGTGATACTGTTACATCAGAGAGAGAGAAAGAGAGATATATTACTTTATGATCATTTTTCTACGACAAGTGAGGTAGTTAATGTTTAACTTTTTTGACAGCAGTGACAGTTCCAGGGTACGCTAACTATTTAATTTTTAATTTTGTTCTGTTGCTATATAGTCAGTCAGTTTTCTTTTGTGTCTGCAAATTCTGACAACTATGAGGATTTTAAGACATACCAGTGGATATATATCAAATGTAGTAACAGGTTTTTTATTAGCATTGGCAGATTACATGTTTGTATTCACTCATATGTGAACAATCTGGCATTTCTTTACAGTAGATTGATCTTGCGTTCCATTCATAGGAGTACATAATAGTCGGGTAATGGCACATTGAGTTCTATTATAGTCACTCTGTTGTCAAGTTCTGTTGCTTAGTTTCATTCAGCAGATTTTATTGAAAGTATGGTATGGATG
>QXVX01002455.1:47406-73911 GCA_013436065.1 Halocynthia aurantium | reverse complement strand
TGATCTTGATTTGAAATGCTGAGATTTCCAACTGATATTAGCAGTTCGCAATAATGTTTTTGAATCTTTTTTATTTTTCATGCTAATGAAAGATTTGATAAAAATTTTATTCGATATTTTTTGGATATTTTTCTTATTAAACTTGGACTTTCTCCCACATTAAATGGCAATTATGGCATATTATTATTTTAATATCACCTGTAGGTAGAATTTTGTTATATTTGAATTTACCGAAGTTAATAGGGGAACAGTAAGCATACTATATTTGAGGATAAATAATAGAAATTATTCGGGGAGGTCTCCGTGTATTCCATTCTAGCTATTGTGAATACATAATGTTGTGACGTATTCTACTTTTGTGTTTGCCCTTCATAAATATTTTATGACTCTACAGTTGTCTAATGGCATAGTATAAGATCATGATTTTGGATTGTAACCTTTCAAACAGCATTGGCAAACAGAGTCGACAGTAACTTGGATTTTACCATTGCAATTGAATTTCAAACAGTTGATTTTGATATAGTGTAGTTAGAGAGACCTTAACAGAAATGGAGAGAACAACTTATATTTGAGCAAAGATGTCTGATGTCGAAATGCAATGTGTTCCAGCATAAATTAAACTGCTGTTAATGACTAACAAAGTGGTAAAAAATGATATTTGTTCATTATCAAGGTGTATGCAGTTACCAAAAGTATTGTATATGTACAGTGTTTTTTAATATTTATTTTCATATGAATATTACCTTCTTTCTTATGAATCGTTATTCTTCTCATATTAAAGTGTAGCTTTCCCACAAAAAGAGTTGGAACATTTACATAAATTTCACAATATACAAATAGTTTTTAGTGCAACTATTCAGCTATTAGGGATGTTGTCATCATCCTAATGCAATAAATGGTGATTCACCTGCAAATGATATAATGGACATAGTGAATAAAGGATAGTTTCAAATAATTTTATGCTAAATATAGCAAGTAATTATATTTTTATTTATTTCCAGAAAACCTGTACTATCTCATGCTCTCAAGAAAAAAAGTAATGCGTTGTCATCTGCTAAAAGTTTGCCAGACCTCAATAGCTCAATTGCAACATTTCCCTCAAAAGCTGCTGAAGTATGTTTGGCCTTTGGTCAATATTATGTACATGGTTTAAATCTGGTTTAGCTTTAATATAATCCCGAAATACATTAATAAGTCATGATAATGCCCTGTAAGTTGAATGCAAGAAAATTAATTTCAGAGTACAACTGCGAGTCCGAACAGCAAACAGCCGCTGATTGCGCGCATGTCATATGACACATTATCGAACAACACAAAGAAGATTGGAAACATGTTTGAGATTCAGCTCCGCAAAGGTAGTGCATAATTTATATCATTTTCTTCGGCAGACAGATGTTGCATAGCAACTTCACACCAATGGCCGGTCTTATTTTCATCTCTCTGAATGGTAGTGCATATGTATAAGGCTTTGAGAGAGCATAGAACATTGCATACTCCTTAACTAGGCCTGAGCTTGTTGAGGGCGCTATGTAATATACTCAAACCTGTGTGTTTATTATTCTTTAGGCGAACAAGGTCTTGGATTCAGCATTACTACCCGAGACACTGCTGTGGGAGATCCTGGCCTGATCTATATAAAAAACATTCTACCTAGAGGTGCTGCTATTCAAGATGGAAGACTGCTGGCTGGAGATAGGTATGTTATTCAATATCAATTCAAGATGTAAAAAATGTATATAAATTTCCTTGATTCTTTCACCTTCTTAATTATAACTTTGAAATATCTGGTAAGAACTTGTGAATGAATAACCTATGCTTACAATTTATAATTATACTGTAGACCAATTATAACATGAAATATAGGGTCCATAATTTTCTACCGCATTATAAGTGAATTAGCCGTCTAACAATGTTATATCTATACATCACAGGATTTATACAATGGCTTAGTTAACTTGTATATTTTTACATATATTCTTGGTATATCACTATCATGCATTGTATTCTATTTATGTTTTGGAAATTGCAGATTATTGAAAGTAAATGGCGAGGAAATGACAGGCCACACTCAGGAATCAGCCGTCAGCATTCTGCGTTCTATACCGGCTGGATCCATTGTTGATCTCCTTATAAGTCGTCACGTTTACACTCTACCTAGGAAACTGGTGAGTGTCATGTATACAAGCATTTTTTTCGTAGTAGCTTAAAACATACAATACTACCAATATTTTTTGTTTCCTTTTCATATTTAAATGTACATACAAAATATCACACACCACTTGCGATTACCCTGCTAGGGTGCGTTACAAAGACAGTATGCTTAAGATTTTATAGTATAAGTCAGTCCACTAATGGTAAACTTTTGATAAACACTCTGGGTTAAATGTATGTATGCATTGTTGTATGGTGTTGGGATAAAAAGAATAACAATGAGGGCTTTGTGTAAGAGTATAAAAGGTATTGTAATGTATATTCTTGAATTAGTTACTATATTTCTCAACCTATTATACACACTTTCTAGAATGATGGAAATTCCCAAATTCAGTTAAATAGCTGCTCTTCATAGCTTTTATTGTCTGGCAGCATTGACTTTGTACAATGTTGTTTTCCATTCTTACAGAAAGACGATCCGGCCGCTGATAAAGTTCTGAGCGATGACAACCAGAAGGAGTATTTTATGTTTGAAATTGCGCTGAATGATACAGGTATTTGCTTCCCAGCTGGGTATAAAGTTTTTCAGATGGTTATTCTGAAAATTTACTTATCTTAAAGAATGACAAATTGTTTTTAAAGGTATATTCACAACAACCTGTACGCTCTTATAATAGAGCAAAGCTATGGCCAATAATATTTGTGTCTAAACTTGCCATATCATAACACTTCGATAAAAAAACAATAATATTTTTGTTGCTTCACATTTTCTGGATAAACACAAGTGCCTGGATTGTTCTCTATTGCTTTTATTGAATATTACCTGTGCTGCCACCCTCTGGCAGAATTATATTCTGAGTGTGATGTTGTCAGGCATTCTCTTTATTTCATTGACACCTTGTTGAACTTTGCATCTGTGTTAAATATTAGTTTTACAATTCAATGTTCATAGGGTCATAGACTTGTGCTCAGGAGCTGTACTTAGCATATACCTGGTATATTAGTTTTAATTTTTTACTGTAAATTTCATTCTATTAGGTTCTGCTGGACTTGGTATAAGTTTAAAAGGAAACCAGAGCAAAAAGACAAGAAGAGACCTTGGTATTTTTGTCAAATCTGTGTTCCATGGCGGCGCAGCCTATCAGGTTACAGTTTATATTAAACCTTAGTAGTATCTGAACAATGGAATAAGCCCCTCAACTTCTTTGTACTGATGTCGTTCACAACAAAAGGGTTGTACTTTGCTATTGAGTTAAACTGAATAAATTTGTTTATGTAGGACGGACGGCTGCGGCCCAACGACCAGCTGGTATCCGTCAACGGACAGTCTCTTGTCGGTATGACGAATCACGAATCGATTGACACCCTCCGTTCTTCCATGTCTACTGTTGGCAACGTTAGGGGGATGATCCAGGTATATTATAAAAGAGTTGGATAGTGAAGTTGTCCCAATGTTTAAGGGGGCAAGCAAACCATAAATTTTCACCATAAATCAAGTCATGCCCGGTGTAGAATCAATTATACATCTCAAGTCTTTTACACGGGGATCAAATGTATAATGGAATTTAAAAATATATTAAAATAGATATCAAAAGTGAAATTATATATAATAAAAATATTGTGTAGCTTTTTATCTTCATTTCAAATGATTTCTACTATCATCTGCAAAAGTAACTGTAATTTAAAATTCAACAGATGGTCATTGCAAGGCGTAAACGCTCTTCCCGTGAGCCTACCTCCCCTCGCTTCTCTTCAGAAGCGAGCAGTGACTTGTCCGATTCCCTTCTAAATGAACAGAACTCAAGACACGGTATGTATAAAAGCTACCAGAAGATATATTCATCATATCAACTTGAAAACTTAATGCTAAAAATGATCGGATCATTCTTCATATTCTAACCTACATTGCATGCTAGCAGCATCAAGAGGTGTTTATAACCTAGAAATATTCAATCGTAAGGAAACTGTACTAATTATGAACCATGAACCTAATCGTAGCGCTGCTCTAACTTACCTGCGGGTGTTTGCAGCTCGACATTTTTTCATATGTTCAAGATATGTCGGGTTTTTAAAATTTACCAGAAATATTACTGTGCTCTACATGTGCCCTAGTTATACGGAATCCATAGTTCTTCATAGACAGTTCATAATTTTCCTCTATTATGGCCTTAACCGCTACAGTCGCTCGCCCGCGTAACCATCACAGGCAGTTGTCCATGCCTTCGCTACGCTCCAGTGCAGTTTCCCCTCGGTCGAGGACCACGCATCGCAGTTATAGCAGTCGGGACAACCACTATGAACAAGAGTCGGAAATAAGCTGCGCAAGTTCTGTGTTTTCGACATCGCTCGGAGACGATACCGGCTGGTACAACGATGATACTTTCTATTCGGTAGAGGAAGAAGAACGCCTGGTAGATGGTTCATTTACAGAGAGCAGAGCATCATGTTTACCACCTATGATCAGTTCTTCAACTACCAGACATTCAAGAAAAAGCACTCTCACAAGACATTCCTCATTACGTTTGTCAAAAGATAATAGCAATGAAAATCAGTTTGCCAATGTTATCAATAAATACACTCAGTCAAGGCAGTCAAACTCAAGCTATAGGAACATTATCGGGGACCTTTTGAAGAGTGCTGCCGTGGACAAGAGCTACAAACCAAAGGTAGTGGGACACGCATCCACGACACCGAGTCCCAAACTGAGTATGCCTCGTTCAGCAAAGAAACCAACTCGCTCCCTGTCCATGCGATCATACAAGTCGAAGGTTGTATCCGATAAACCGAGAATCCCTTCTCCAAAGTCACTGCCTAGAAGGCGCCAAGGGACCGATCCCGTTGTAGTAGAAAGGTCGGAGTTCGACAATCTCACAGGTACCGGAGTCGGTTTTGCACCTGCCCTGTTTGGATTGATTTTTGACCAACTGTCATGCCTGATTTTCTTGCGGTTGTTGATGATTTTCTGCTTGTGGATTGCCTATTTACGCTTGATCAGAATTTTCAGGCATTTTTCTTTATTCACATGAACATGGATTTCTTTTAAGGATATACTTCATTGCTAACCTAGGAATATTATGTGTGCCACATATAAAATATATTTTTAAGAAACTAACCTGGTGCTTATCTGTAGAATAATTAACTAGGCTTATAGCTGGTTTTGCTGATCATGTGTACTTATATATTAACGGGAACCAACTGCCCTCAAGACGGTAGTAAATTTGAGCATGGCAATCGAATGGCGAAATTTTAAATACCCTTTCATTAAGCAAAAAATTTTAGATATGATTTTAATTTCAATTCCTCTCCATTCCCAATCATTGTCCTTCCCTATGCTTAACAAAAGAGGAAGAGTTTCACAGTCCTCGTACGCCATTCACAGATGTAGCTGTGACTAGTTGCCTCTATTTGACTTTCTCTTTTGTAGTTTTCACAGCAATGTAAAAACGTTCACTATAACCTGGCCATGGTAGAAATATATCTCCATGTCAGGTTTCAAAATTCTTTATCATGCCATTGGAAACTGATGCCCCAAATTCTCCAATGCGTTGATTTACAGTAATTGCGTAAAGTTATCGCATGAATCAAGCCTCCTTGAATTGCATTCGAATAATATTTGATTAATTCATCAGATAACAGCATGACATGAATTTCATCAGAAAAGTTTATAAAAATATCACCATGTAGAATCAGTCTTGCTCAAACACAGATGGTATGGAGTGACATGTAAAACTAACAGTATTAACAATTCTAAGCTGATAATTTCTAGCATTATCAAATATTTTTAATCGGCTCCTTAGAATATGCATGTGAAATAAGCCAGTAAGTAATTTTTCAATGCTTGTTTACTAAAGTTAGGAAAAACTTCCTGACATAATGTCATGTCATGACGAATTATTTAAAAAAAATTGTATATTAATTGGATAAAAAAGATAGAAAATCCAAATTGTCTTTATGGTTTTCAGATTAAAGATTGTTTACCTTCATTTCCAATGTTATTTTTGCTACAATTTTATGGGTGCCGTATTTCAGTGCTATTTCATAGTCAATTTTGTTGTATGCTTGGTTATAGTTGAATAGGCATTGTGTAGAGTAATTATTTTCATAATTTATAGGTGTTGTTTGTTTTGGTGCCATAGGGAGAACTTTTGGTTTAAAGTGCCCATAGTTTATAGAATAGTTCAGTAGAAATGGTACTGTGAAGTAGAGACTATGGTAGAATAATGAAACCGAACCCTAACTGAAAACCTCTAAGACAGAACATTAATCAGTGTTTATTTTACAGCATACGAGATAACTGGACCTGCAAAAGAAGACTATTATTCTGAGCAGCATATGCAGAGACAGGGAATGAGATATATGGAAAACATGCCTCATCAGATCGATCCTAATCCTGTGCTGGATAACCGGGACAGATATTATGATGATTCGAGAAATAATTCCGGTAAGCTCAATAAAAAAAAATAAACTATGATACTCAATCTATTAGGTTGCTATATGATAAGCATGAAATTTAATTTTAAGAAAATTGGCCACCAAGTCCTGGAGTGAACGACGAGGATGCCGAGCCATTTTCAAGGGAATCGGTTTATCGTCAGTCGATCTCCGAAAAGAGACGAGGAGGTGGAGTAACATACAACAGTGACACATACAAGGGTATTAAAAACAAGCAGCAGACCGCTGAAATAGGTGAGGAAACATTTTTACTGCCTCGTACTGTAATTTCCAACTGCTACTCCTACACCAGTTGTCAGATTTAGTCTCAATAATTAGAACTTTTATTCATGATACTGGTGAACGCAGAGCTGTGGATCCTGTACTTGCATTGGTTTGATTTTCAATCTGTACACTAGTCAATTTTAGTTTTCGTGAGTATCTAATCACAAAACTTTATCTATACTGATCCCTAGAATCTTTTGGTGTGTGAACAGGTGTTGTTTTCTGCTATTTGTACTTGGTGACTCTCTGGTGTTTTTATATGTATATTATTAATAGATGTCCATCCTACTAAGCTGATCAAAGACATTTCGATCTGCTCAATCAATTTAGACCGTATAGAAAAAGATGCATTAAAGGATATGAAAAAGGGTATTATATAGTGTGACACCCTCACCAATCATCTTCCATATTTTTCCTTTTCATTTGATTGTTTCTTTTCCATCCTTCGTTTTTATTGCACTCTTTGGTTGAAGATCTGAAAATTCCCCAAGGTCACTGTTCTAAACTTCTAATATTCATAACTAACCATATTCCACTGTGTTCTTTTAACTTGTAACACAAGAGAAATAGAAATTCTCCTAATATTCTTTTACACAATCTTTCATTAATGTTATGCAGTTATTCACACATCTGAATTAATATTTCATTTAAGACTGACGATTATGTATTATTTTATGTTTGGAACAGCTACCACTTTAATTCAGAAATTATTTCAAGATTTAATGTTGTTAATGGTAACAGAAGAAGTTTTTTTAATCATTACGATAACAAACCTTTCAAATACCATTGGTCCTCTCTTAATGAATTGAATAGAATGAATACAACTGCAGACTGTTAAAGGTGAAGTACTCAACTGGGATGACATATGACACCACATTAGCCAAATAGTCAAAAAGCTGAAGTATGCCACTTTGTTTTTACTTTGTATGGATCATATGATCGATCCATATATTCGAATGGGGGGAAATTTATATATGTGGTATTTCATATGCAAAGAACCTACTGTATTCGAGTATTTTCACATCCCTGCTTTACCTTCCTGTGCATGAACTAAAATGTCTTGATTTTCTATTCATCTCAGATAAGCAAAAACATCCTGTCGAATCCAATAAATCAACGCCGCTGTCGTCTCCAAAATGGTTGAAACCGGCGAACTCTAAGAACCCCCGTTCTGGTAACTCAACTCCGACGCATTCGGCAGGAATGCGATATTCTCCAAACACAAACGCTCTAAACCAGAACAACAGTAATTCCTTTTCGAATGGTAAGATATGTTCTTTTATCTTACATTGTTTCCAGATTATCTAAGTTAATGTCTAGGCATTTTGAGTTTTCTTTTTGTTTTGCAACCAGCATGGTGTTCAGTTTGGTAAACAGTTGTTTATGTGTGGAGGGTATTTTGTACGTCTAGGATTCCATTTTAAGTTATTGTATGCTTGAATCAGGCACTCAAACTTCAACCTAGAATAACTTAACCTATGACCCTAGCATTGTTAAGGGAGAAAAGAGTTGGAAATTTGATTCGGATGCAGTATATAAGAAAATGGTAGAATGGAAACTCTAGTTTCATTGGGGTATTTCGAGCTGTTTAATATTTTTATTTCTGATAACGCAAGGTGACAAGAACCAGTTGAATTAATTTACTTCATAATATAGATGGATGGTGATATCTCAGCTATATCAGCTGTTACTTAATTTATGGATATTGTACATCCTCAGGTCTGATTTGTATGCGCCGATGATACATAAGCTTCACCAGAATTTTCTTATTTCCTCCATTATTAACTTTGAAAAGGCCACTCAAGTTTTGACCCTAACCTTTTAGTTGAAGGTAGTGATGAATTATATCTTTGAATTGAATTCACCATTATGATATTTGAACGATAGGGATCACTTATGAGAACCTGAAAGCACTGAATCACCACTTGAATGTTTAATAATGGCCCATTGAGACTTTAACAATACGTTTCTCAGTTTTCATCTGGATTTATCTCTGTTGTTCGTTTCGTATGTCTGAAATTATTTTACTTCTAAGATATATTACTTGAGACAGTCATATATAGAACAATATTGCATATCTGGGTCATTTCGTAGCTGTAGTTTGACAGATGATCAAGTATAATCTGTGCATGCTAATTGAATTTATATATAGGAATGATTTGAATCCTAATGGCAGCACAATGGAAAAGAAAATAACAGGGCAGTGTTAGATTGTCCTTGTTTAGCATAAGTTAATTTGCAACCTTTACTTAGCTACCTAAAATCATAATTCAGGGTCTCTTACAAGGGACAATGATATGATGTCTTTTTATCTGCAATTAATTTTGTTAAATCCGGCAGAGATGTTGCACAATGACAGCATATTCAATGCTATGAAAATATGTTACTAGCCTTGTGATCAATTCCTCATTAAATGCTACTGTTTCTTTTTAATATCCAGTTTCCAAATCATTGATCAGTTAGATGTTGTCTTCTAGTATCCTTATGACCAATTGATTTTTTCACAGTTCAAGTAGATATACATGTAATTTTACTCTTATCATTGCACCATCAGATATGTACTAACCCACAGATATAAGTCACATATGATTGTTTTGCACTTCATCGTATGTTTGCATGATCGAATATTGTTTGCTATTCCGTAACAGCAATTGGGAATCATCCGCAATCTGATCGGATCGTGAGAGCTCCGAGCCAGGAATATATACGATCAAAAACTCCTGTAGAACACAGAATTTCAAACTCACGGTCAATTTTAGCCCACGGTTCGATGTCTTCCCTCGCCTCTTCGAAAACCAGCCTGAATAGCACCTCACCCCTTAAAGCATTGCTCTCACCCACCAGATATAAAGACAGTAACGGTACCCAGTTCAGTTTCGACCACACAAAGGTCGCCAAGGCTTTCCCAATCGTTAGAAAATCAAATTCCTCCGAGTCTTTGGTCACCATTGGGGTCTACTCGAAAAGCATTACCCTGTCTTCGGAAGATACTGACAAAAACGTTTTGAATAGAGATGTCCCTTACATAAAGCCTCCAGGTATTGGTTGTTGTTTTGTGGTGTGTATATCTTAGTTTGGTGTAGGTGTTCTTGGTGGTAGTCCTACTAAAAAGCAACATTGCTGAGTGTGCAAAATTCTGAAGCCCTGATCTATTGCCTATGTTATTTAATTTAAAATCCGGAAAACTTGGGGGAAAAATGTTGAAAATCAATTTAAGAAGCCACTTGATTAACTCTCGCTTGTGACATTTACTCTGTAGTGATAGACAGTAATTATCTTATATCAGTTAGTATTCTCTTTCAATACTAACCTACAATTTGCATGTAAATATTTACATATACCCTGTTTTGTTTTCTGCTCTTCCCTATGTAATTCTTCTGTAATCCTGCACGCTTCGCTGCTTGAAATTATGCAAAATTCCACGCTTGCACGAAAAGTGTTTCCATATTCCGACCTGAAGCATCTTGCTGCATGCTGCGCTCCTGCATCCATGGGTAATCTTTCTCAACGAGAAGTTTCTCCCTCCTATGATCGTCATCATCCTTTCACAGCTCGCGAAGAGCACCCTGTCCGTCCTGGCATAGATGTCGGTCCTACTCTGGGCATAGCCAAGTCCAGTTCGTTGGAAAGTCTCCAGACGGCGGTCGAGAACTTCGTCGATAACGCGAAAAATCCTGACAAGTTTCCAAAGGCGAAGGTAAGGAACCAAAACAAAAAAAATTGCAGGACAGGGTTGTCAGATAATTCGGATATTGGTTGGCTATAGAAAAGTCATTAAGAATTGTTTTCATAGTTAAAGCTAAAAAGTTTAATTTCAGTTCCAATGTAATAAACCAATTAAATTCTTCTTTTCCAAATGTTATTTTGGGCTGACTTTTATAAATAGTTCACGTTCCAAGACAATTTGAGTTTCAGTGTCGAAAAGGAACGAATTGCCCAATGATGATTCCTTTCCTTGCGCTCAGAGTATTATCAATTGATATTGTGGCGATGACTTTTGGCTTCTAGACAGTGATTTGTTTTCACAATCTGGATCTGAGGGCATGAAATTTCCTTGCTGAAACCTTCGATATACTAAATTATTTCCTTTCAAATCTCTCCAAATGAAATTCCACTATAGGAAATAACTTATTTGATATATTAGCTCTATATGNACTCTAGCTAGTCTTGTTTCAATGTGTTTTTTCGATATACTAAATTATTTCTTCCCTAATCTCTCCAAATGAAATTTCACTATAGGGAATAACTTATTTGATATATTAGCTCTATATGAAGTATGAAACATGCTGTAGCATTTTATGGATAAGATCTTAAATTCGCGATCGAAATAGTACAAATAGTATACTCATTGCAGGTTTTACGAGGCAGAGTCTTGAACGAGAGTTTCCGTGCAGCATTGGATCATTCCTATGATTTGGATAAAGTTAACGGGAAACCAATGGCAACGTGTAAGTGAACTGTGGCGTGAATGGATTTTTTCAGATATTGATATTCAAACCTGACTATCGATTGAATTTTGTAATGGAGCTGTGGATGGGAGTAGTATTAGTATATATCCACGTTGAAAGACACTGAATTAGAATTATCACTGTAATATACTTTTTTATTTATTCTATTACTACACATTGAGCAAACCAATGAAATATTTATTGTACATTTGTTGCCAATCACATTATGCATGGGCATGATAACCAGACTATTGTAGTTTAATAAATTTCACTGTATTGTAATGTTGTGTGGAACTTACTTGTGTGTGTGGGTGTTTTTAATTTCATGTTTTCTTTTTTTTGCTGCTTGCTTTCATGGGGATTGTTTTTATCACTGATCACATATCTCAATCACTCACTCACTCATCCATCATTGGTTGTGTACAGCTCATGATGTTTTGCTAACTAAATACGGTAGGTGTTTCAACGGTGCTTCGTTTTTTTGAACTGATACTTCTCTTTCAAATGATATCGTGTAGTGGAACCTTAAACATCATGCAAATATAGCTTTAATGCAACTCCAATACAACACAGGCCGAATTTCTTGAACCACACAATTTTGTTATAATAGATGACTGAAAATAAGTCGAAACAATCTGTTTTTTCAGCCATGCTTATTTTTTTTTCGCTTTGGTATGCTAGATACATTATCATTATAATATATCCTCACGGGAAAGATCATGCTATTTAGAACACTACTTTTGAAAGATATACTTGGCTTGCCATTCAGTGTAGCAATAGATGGCTAATTTCACCGATGCTAATTCTCAACCATAATTCTCTTTAACTGCTTACATCTACTTGAAAATCTTGTTGAATTACTTTTCAGTGAGAGAAGAAGGAGGTTCCCACTTGAGCTCGTTGGTGACATCGAGTGAGAATTCTGTTGGCAACATGCGACAGAAAACCCATGAGAAGAAACGTGCTGGCAAAAGCTATAAAATCTTCGGTATTTTCAGGTATGTTTAATGTGTTATGCTTCTATGATGTTTACAGTACTTTTAAACTGCCCTCTTCACGATACAGCTGCTGTTTTAGAAGCAAGTAAAGGCGTGGATAAAAAGCTGTAGAAAGAATCAGGAAGTAAAATGAAAATCAGGAAGCAGATAAAAAAGTATATGTGAAGTTTAGCTTGCTTAGTGTAACTAGAGTAGGCAAGAAAGGAATATATATTGTCAGAATCAAGTTTTACTCAGTAAATATCAAATGTTTATATATTTATCATTTATAATCAAATGTACTTCATTGAATATCCTGCATCATAAATAACACAGATATCTCTAGAATACCAGAGTTTTCCCTACATAAACATATATTTTGTTGAGCTTCCCGTAAAAACACCCATTTCCGGCATTTTTTTATATGCTTATGGGAATTTATTTAATCATGTGTCACATTAAGTGAGTTTTATCACAAATTATAATTATTTTCCTCTGTTGTACCTTTTTCCCAAACCAAACTTTGTAGTATTAGGATAATTTTATTAATTATCTGTGTACAGCTTAATCTCAAACACTTCGACCGATTCAAAAATCCAAACAACTCAAAGAAGTATACATTCACATATACCTACCATCTTACTTTCATCCTTATATTTTCACTGTCACTAGATGTTACCTTCATTGCTATCATTCTTTATCACACATTATCTCTTACAGTTTCTACCTTATTACCAGTTCCTTTAAATCATTCAACTTGATCCTTTTGATGAGCGATATCATGCATACCTAATTAATACTATATACTGGATCGTGAATTTTATTCCATCACTATTTCTTTACCTATTACTTTTTCATTTGTTTCACTGTTATTTAACCAATCAAAGTCGGAACTTTTTTAATCTGAGTAGTTCTTGTAGCAATATAGACAGAGCAACAAGTAGAAGAAGTATTGCAGTGATCTGAAAGTGTTCTGATATCAGAAGTTTGTAGTCTCATGGCAAGTTAGTAAGTGTAGTGATGGTACTTGAAACTTCAGGTATGTATTAATTTTAGTTATGAACTTTGCTCCCCCTTTTTAGGAATGACCTTCTACAGAAGGAGTTGCATTATCATTTCTATACTTTCAAAGTGAGAAATTTTCTTGTTGTATTAAATTAGTTTTACATATTTCTATTGTTCTTTCACACAGAGTTAAAGGTAAGCGAAGCGCATCAACCGATCGTGCTCTCGACCAAAATTCCGGATCTTCCGTTTCGTCTGCCTCATCTTCTCCCTACTTACCGGAGAGTGAGGTGCACAAAAGACATCTGCAATCCAAGAGGCAGGATGACTATAAAAAACATCTGGAGGAGACTGGAAGGTATTGTAGACAGAATAAAATACTAGTGCCTGAATAGCCGCTTTCGTGTGCTCGATTATATACTCGAATATCTTACAGGATACAAGCAAAAGCAAAGGAGATGAGAGAGCAGCAAGAAAAAAGAAGGAAACATCTTGAGAAGAAATTGTCAAAGTAATAAAAAAGTTGAATATTCAATTTTAATTTATTGTAGATGTAAAAAATATAGTTTCTCTCCAGGTTTTCAATAATAATGAAAGCAGTTAGCTTTTATACATAGTTACTGAATTGTTAAGCTTATATGATACAACTTGTTTCTTGAGAATCCAAGGAAAGAAAAACAAACGCTGTTTAACATATAAATCTGATAATTGGCGTTCTGGTCTTTTATTGTATTCTGTTACATGAATATGAAATTTAAATTTACATTATTATGTATATTTGTGTTTACACAGAGATGAAGTAGTGCCTGATAGTAAGAAGATACAAGAGGAACGTGTCAGAGCTCCGAGTGTTCCTGTAACCGCAATGCAAAAGATAAACCTTGACCCCAAGGTAGTGCTGCATTTGATTAGCATAACATCTTCACAGGAATCATTAACAATATAAATTAAAGTCATTGTACTAGTTAGTCAGTTTGGGAAAATATGAAGTAATAAATCCTTTCTTTTATTTATGAATGTAGGTTGACATTTTTCGAATTTTAACATGTCTCTCAGTGCTAGTGTTGTTAACCCCCAATGGGTGAAGAGATGACCCAAGTTTGGGAAGCAATTTACTTAGTGCACATTAATCCATGGTAGTACTTAAGTGAGATTGTTTTATATAGAAAACCTATTCTGAAATGCCATCTGGAAGGCACTCTGTTGATCCATTGGCGATGCGAGGTCATCAAAGCCAAAATAATGTTCAAAACTATGAATGGCATCCAACAAAGAAAACGGCCGTCTCTTCCGACCGAGCCAAAACCCAGGAAACAAGAGGAAGGCCAAAAGTGAACGAAAAGAAAAAAAATCATCTTCTGGACAACACTAAATCTGTTCCCGATTACAGCTCATTACCAAGGTAAAGCCTACTATGTTATATTTCAAAGACTTAACATCTAGTAGTGTGATAATGTGTAGTTCTGGCAGAAGATGAGTGGCTGATTTTTAACAGACTGAAATTTTTAACAGACTGGCTTATTATTATTATTATTATTATTTGTCCGAAATAGCGATGATTCAATCTAAGTAAATTCTCGGTTGTTCCAGTATTATAATGACATGCTTCCGTGATTTCCATACTTAAAAAGTGTTTGATGGCACCTGGCAATCCTTATGAAGTACCAGAGGTGAGCAACCACTGAGTGAAAAACTTTCCGCAATTATAGGGAAAACAAATATAACTATTACTACTTAAAGCTAGGTTATGAAAATGTTTCGGGTTCAAATATGTTCAGGGGATATCTAATACTAGCAACGTTTCAAGTTAAGCATATCTGGAAAGGTAAAAAATATAAGAAGCAGCCACTTATCTTCTTTCAGTGTCAGAAATGAGCTGAGTTGCCATTTCTTCAGTTTTCGGTTGCATTGTATTTGTCAGTAACAAGAATCGCAAGTGTGAAACTAATAAGTCATTTATGCCTTAGAATAACCAAAAAACATGTAACTGAACAATTTGATCATAAAATGGATAGATAGATTCAGAAGATATTGTTTTATATTATCCCGGTGATGGAGGCCTTGAGGCCGAACACTAACGAGGACTATATCATGTTATTCTATATGTTACATTTACCTATTATAGAAGCTTTTTGTCAAGCGCCAAACTGAGGCAACGTAAGAATCGCAAAGGTAGGTGGTGAATTGGGGGATACCTTGCCTCTTTAACTAACTAACAGGTTTCTGAAGAATGCTAACAACACATGACCGATATGAAACATTGAACACTTGAATGCTGACTCATCAAAAATTACTCAAACTTACTAACCCAAATTCTCACTTGGTTGGTGTCTTGTTGAGAATACCATTGTCTATATACTTTCCTTCACATAAAATATCCAAATAACAGATCTCTTACATATTTTTCCCATTAGCTTTAGACTACGAATGAAGCTAGTCAAACGAATGTTCTGCAATCAGAATTAAAGTAGGATGCCATGAATGACCTTTAAACTTGTGATTTGATTTGTCATCATCTCATTTGTGATCATATGAGAATGAGCCATATAAGTCATGGCAGCGTATTTGATTTTTAATGTGCTAGGTGGAATGTTTTTGATAAGGAATGGATTTAAACTTTTCCTAATTAAGATTTTCATATTAAAAAATCAGGATGTAGTTGTCACCACTTGTCACTACCTATTTTAGATTTCTGTAGCTCTATATGAATAAGATATCAGCATTAGTTAAACAGTAATTCTAAATCGCAGAAAAAAGAGCGACCGTTTTATCACTAGCGGAGGTTCGATAATACCCTACAGGTATGAATGTCGTATGACAAATGATATGCAAACATAGAGTAGTGTCTAAAGATACAACTGTACCACTACTTTGTAATGATCCAATAGATCCTCTCCGCAGCATTGCAACTTTTCTTTTGTCTGAGTTTGACTGTCAGTTTCATTCTCATTGTCGAATTTGCTGCAATATGTAAATTCCTACCTAAAATATTTTCAAAACTCACCGATCTCTATTAGCGCATGGTCCGGCACTCTTCAAGTCCGGAAAAACTTTTGAACACCTGTTTACACTGTTCATCTCATAAATATAATGAAACAATGTGTACATATGGAGGTATGTCACACAATTGAACCCAGGGTGCTTGTTATAGATTTAGTACTTCACAGAGGATGATAGCTCTTCGCTAATGGTCCCAATCGTATTATTGTATTTATTTATATCTACCCTCAATCTTGAATCTCAAACTCACCATAACTTAACCATAAACCTTATCTTATATTCAAGTATATACAGTATATTTTCCATGATCCATAATCATATTAATAAAATGCTATTACGTGACATCTGGGGTCCAGAAATCTAGATATTCTACCAAGGCTTTGGGACCAAGGGTGCCAGAATAGTTTGTGCACAAGTTATAAGCTTTCTTCGATTGTAATGTGATTCCTGAACAAAAAAAGTGAGAATCTTGGCTGATCATAATTGAAATTCTCTCTCATCTTTTATTTTCATTCATATTATTCATTTCTCTTTTCTTTTACTGCTAGGTAGTATTTTCTTGATAGTGTTTTGGTGGCCTTGACTTCTGATTATGTTGCATGACGATGCACTCATATGAACATCATCCTTGGCATTTTATCTGTTGGAATTCCTAGTTATTAGTTATTTTATTAGTTAGTAAGTAAGCCCAGAAAGTCTTGAATCATTATATTCATTTTTTTACGTCAAACTTGAAAAACATCTAATTTTATTTCACCTGAAAATTGATTTTTTACCACTAAAATTGTTTTGTATCTCTTGAATGTGAAGATATTTTATCTTCAGCAGTAAACCCTGATTTAATGATACTTTAGTCAGTTCTATCAATGATATGATTGTCCAATAATATTTTTTTTTTGTGTACACAAGTCCAAGAATTGTTACAGCTATTCTGAATCATTTTTACTCATATGCTCTTGTTGTTATAGTTTCTAACAATTGCATGTTCATTTTTCTTAGACAACCAAGTTACGAGCCCAAGGCGGAGTTACCTTCAAACCGTACCCCAAACAGCGTTGTGACCCAGCCAAATCGCGGCAGGGAAAACATGCGCTCGCCTACTTCCAACTATTCTGGCACGCTGAACACGACTGGAAGAAGTGGCTTCAACAATTATCAGTTCTACAACATGCAGAAACCTCCTTCATCAGGCCGACCGAAAGCTGGTCCTTCTCCGGCTGGCCAGACACTTATCGACGATCCTGGAAAGGACCAGTCCTCTAGGGTGTTAAAATCCAAAGCTGGTCGAACGTTATATTACGATGACACGGACAGTTCAGTTTCACCGTCTTCAACTTTTCGGGAAAATCCGCGTAACATTTCAGAGGATCGTTATAATAGCAGCACGCAACCTAGGCGAAAAGAAAGAGCAACCAATAACGGATTCGATCCAGCATCAACAGAAAATTTTCACAGGGAAGAGAGTCCCGAGCCTCCACCGCCTTCAAATCACGTCTCCAACAAGCCCCGTCACTCCACGGCGGCGGTAGTCAAGATGCGAGATAAAAGAAGAGCCAAGCAGGTTGAAGAAAACAAGCAAGCATACAGACACACCGTCCATATGGACACCCCGGCTACCCGTGACTATTATCGCATTCGCGACCCGCAGAAATCTTCTGGTCAAAAACATCCAACTGTACCGCCGACATTTAAGTGGAGGACCGAGTTGCAGAAGACAAAGAGCGATCACAGCGACAGCGATAACAGTTACAGGACATTGTCGCCCGCTAGTTCTGGCACCATCGAGCGAAATAGAGACGCTTATAATAAAGTCTTTCGTCCTCGCCATAACGATAAGAGAGACGTGGAGAGGATAGTCGTATCACCGCCATACAATTTATAACAAAATTTATTATAATATAAAGATTTATTTTTTTACTCTTGTTTAAAATATCGATATTGTACGTCTTGCTATTTATGATCTTCTATGATGCTGTAAAACTGTATGGCAGTAGTTTAAACCTTGTATTGCTGGTACCCTTGTAGCTTGAAGGTATGCTAATATAACAACGCAGTACTAATAAATATATCATCTCGAAAAGACGATATTTATGTCACCCCAGGGTGCCTGAAGTCTACAGGTTTTTGAGGGGTGGAAGCATCAAGCCCCATTCAAAAAGGGAAATACAAAACCACAATATTTTTGACACCAAACAACATTTTCTGTTATATTGAATTTTCTAACACCAACCAATCCCAAAAGCCTCAAATTTCTGAAAATTTGGCAGCAAAGTAATAATCTGGCAACCCCAGTGTTTTATTCGTCATGCATGAGCTATTGCTATTTCAATCTAAGTCATGATACCGGCGGCCCTTGTTGACCTCAAACCACTGCTATACAGTTACCTAATCAATCAGCTTAATCTAATCGGGACTTTCCACTGAAATCCAAACTGTAAGATACCACACTGATCTGTATAGATTTATCAATGCAATGCACCACACACTGTTCTTATGGTGCAGTACTTATCAAAGCTTTAGTTCATCCTGTTGGTTCCTTACAATTTATATATGTGAGTAACATCAATGAGCCTGTTTTGAAATCAATGATGGGCTGCTAAAAGAATAATCAGGGTATCTAACTGTACTGTACTTAACGTGCTGGTAATTTTGAACTCAGAGGATTACATTTTATTTACCAACTAGTGAAATTATCAGAATGATAATACTGTATAATGTCTTAAAATCTTGGGAACTAACATATTGTAGGTAGTATTATTACATTAGGTTTTTAAATTTCAAATTTGATGTTTATTTATTTCCATAACTGATACAAATACGTTATGACTGAGATGAATTTGACTTGAATCAAAACATTAGTTTCCATGACAGCGGATGGCTTAGAATATAGATGCATTAACCGCTAACATAGATGTCCATGAATCAAATATCTGAAAAGTTGATGATGTATTATATATATACATTACCCCTTTATAGCAGGGATCCCATTACATAGTTGAAAATGAAATGATTGGGAAAAAATATTTAAATTATAAAATTTAAATTTAAAAAAGTTAACGGTGCACTACTCAAGACACAGTGATGTAATTATTTCTAATTTATATATGTTATATATGGATGAAAACGAGTACATCTCATTGAAGATTTTTTGTGAAATTTTCAGTATATTTGAGTTCTCGTTTTGCATAGGTACAAAATTTTTTCTTGTTTTTATATCAGTTTATTTCCACGGTATTTTCTCTCTACTCCCATATTCGATCACTTGTTGCAAAGTGCTAGACATTACGTCATTCAGTCATACGTTGTTCCTTCACATGCTCATGAACAACTTTCTGATAATAAAACCCTTATACCCAAAATCCAGCTCGTCAATTTGAAAGTGCTCTGCTCGTATTGGGATTGGCTATTGCCGAGGTAATATGATGGCCTCGGAAAACGGAAAAAACTTTTTTTTGCTAAATTTACTGCGTATTGTGCATTTGAGGGTATAAATGGTTGATCAAGCTGTAGTTAAACACAACGCTGTTCAAATTTGGCGATATCAGAGGCTTTCGTGCCTTGAAGTAAGACTGGAACTTTCGCTGGTATTAATTTCTCGGTTCAGTTTCATTGCAGCGTTCTTTAGAATGTCTTCTGTCGATCTAACCGGGTCGTGTCTTTATTGGCTATGATCCCCTTTATATCGCTAATGGTTTTATTCGGCTGCTTTCAAATTTAGTAAAATATGCTGCTTATTCATCTCGCTGCCTCTAGGTCTAGAAGTGCAGGATGCAGTTGCTCATCGTCATTTAACATAGATTCGTTCCATTACTGATAAAGAAATAAATTCGTATGATAAAAATATTGCAAACACAGCCAACCATAAAGATATAAGTTACCCCTAAAACGTAACAATCTGTATAATGTATTCAGTTATTGCCCAACAATGCCCGAAGTCACTAGTGTACAAAACGAATGTAGAATTTATCATTTCTTCGTGGAGAAAAAGCGTATTGTTTGATATTCTTTATCTCCGATCCGAACATTTGATATTTCTGTTGATTTTCATTCTATTGAACTGTTATCAGAATGGCCGAAACAAAATCACGTGGTTTGACTTGCACCGATTTCGTTGCTATCGCGGTAATTCATGATCGTATGCGACGGAATAAGGTAAGATTAATGCGATATCGATCACAGAATACTAGCGCCGTTAGAATGTCTAATATATTTCTTTATCCATCTGTTTCTTGTTTAGATTGTTCCAAGACCAAGACGTCCAAAACATGGACGACTTGTCAGTTTAATTTGGGATATTCCGGACCAATTAGATGTAAGTTTTAAGATTTTGATAAATGTGAAGATGACTTTACTTGTATCGAACTAGACCAGTGAGTGACTTCCAACCTTTTTCGCCCACCCACCTTCGAACATATTTCAGCCAAGGTTCCGTAGTTTAGTTCTTCTCATATTCTAGTTATTAATCATATAGGTAGCAACGTTGGGGAAGAGTGCTACGGAAACGTTATTGTACCGGTATGCTGAGCAGCAAGATGTGCTGCAGGAATTTCGACACGAACCGTTACTTAGTTCTGAGGAACAGGTTTGATTTTGTCTGTGCTCTTATATTTGAAACATATTTATTGGATATTCCTATTTCTGATCATTTTTCAAATTGTCTTCAGGTCAATTCCATCCTGCCCCTCCGACGGCCTCGTAGTGCCGATCGAACTGAAGCAAGAAACTATAAGTTTCTAAAGCCACTTCTTCAAAGAGCTCGGGATTCCTCCTTCGTTAACACTGACACATCTTCATGTTCGGATAGTTGTTCATCTTACACGATATCGGACGTTCTTTCTGGAATTTGGTTCAGTGCACAAACGCCTAAATCTCCCACCAGTCGTAATATCAACACTGTGGTTCTGGCTCGGCCGGATTCTAGTATGGAAAACCTGTTAGCTATCAAGAGCGACCTGGAGGAATTAGACCTGTCCATCGATGAACGAATCTGGATGTCGATTTTCAAAGCGAAAAGTACGACCGATTTGCGAAGGCACACTTCGGTTCTGAGCATGAAAAAATCACGCAGTCTCTGCGGTCTGTCAGGTCAGTCAAGAATTTTTTTTTATACTTTTGCTAGTGTTCACAATCGTCAGTAGTTTTATTATAATTCTGTAGTGTCACCCATGTGCTATCACGATCATTAACTCCTTCTTCCCATGTTAATTTGGTTCATGGTATTCACCAGAATCATTGTGATCGAGGTCGAGAACATGGTGGTGTACCAATGAAGACCGAGTGTCATAAAACAGCAAAAACATGAAATAAAATTGTCGTATTCCATTTTTTTCAAACAATATATTGTCAAATGTCCTACATCCTATAAAAAACCTACCTTCGTAGGGTTAAATCAAGGTTTGGGTTGGTTCAAAGTATTTTACTGTGTATGGGTCTTGGTCTCGATTACTCTGGATTAATTCTCTGCTTCTATATTATCAGACTATTCTCTGACAACACATCATAGCACAGACAGACTTAGCAACGTATCTTCATATCAAAATGATTTCGAAGAAAGCAGCCTATCGTATGGTAAGCTTCAATGATCTTTCTAGCTATATCTAGAATAATAAATTATGAATTATCACTTTGTCAATGAAAGAATATTATTGGGATTTCACTTTTCACTAGTACTCTTGAGTTATCTATATGCTATTCAACTTGTTCTTGTTAGTCCAATAATATTTATATATTCACTGAAACATTTTTGTTACAAAAATCAGACAGCAAATCCAGTTCAAAGGAACTCGGTAAGGAAATCCAATGGGACGATTTCAATCTGAGAAACGTTGTCGACCTCTTGCCTCGTCTTGACAGACTGTCGAGCGATATCTACAACAATCCAAAATTTCGCAGTGATGATTACGAATATGGCCCCACTGAGCTGTAAGTCTAGAATTCAGTTGATATTCGATTTACACTGATGTCCATACAGCTACATAGATTACACAATGCACTGTGGTACCAATTACAATAGTTTGACTGATTCGCCTGTGACTACTTCAATAACTGCTGAGGTTCAATGAATTCTTGGTAAAAAGTACCCAGGTAAACCACGAGGTTTTCAGCTTCTGGGAGTGTCTGCTTGCTACATGACCCGTGCCCATGTGACCCCCAGTCTCCGTGTACCAGTCAGCGTTGACGGACACCCCTTCCCCCTATTATTCTGTTTTACCAAGGGTTCATTGCATTCCTAAATCTTCCTTAACTGAATGTATTGCTTTCAGCTTGATACACATTGAATTTGTTATAACCTACATTCACTCACTCAATTGTCCTTGCAGAACATATGATATCTATGATGAAATTGACTCTGACATAAGAGCTTTCGCTAAGCGACAGAGATACATTGAAAGATACGGCCACGAACAACCCCTGCGCGATCGAGCGATGCTTCAACGACGTCAGCTTGAACGTGCAAGGTCGAGGTCTAGATCTACTCGTAGACAGCGGAAGCAGGCGGCACGCGAACGGCGTCAGAAAGATGTTCGCTCGCAGTCTGTTTGCAGAGAACATCCCAGACGTAGTACTGGAAACGTTTTCTCGCGCGTCATGCGATTTTTTCGCAGCTCCCGCAAAGTTCATCCTACGCAAGAAGCACATCGTCATGGAAAAGCAGAAAATCAATCTGAACCACAAAATCAAAGTGAGGATTCTCGTAAGGGAGGCCGACGCATGAGGTCGCGAAAGGTTCGTCCTGCTCAAGAATGTGGGCAACAACAGTTATCTCAGAGCGAACTTTCTCGTTTCAAACGTCTTCTATGCTGCTTTGGAATTGGAAGTGGACAAGTTGACGTAGTCGAACGACAATAACAATATCACTTTTTTTAAAATGTGTTTTGGGTCAAGATCTTCCCTTCTCTTCTTGACCACCGCTATTCAGGTAAACATCTTTTGTATGCAATGTAGATTGGAAGTCCTCGCTGGAACTGTCCAGTTTTGTTACTGCTTACGCCTGACAGACTCGAGCCTATATTGTAAGGACTATCTATAACGTTATGACGTTACTTGTGTTAATGAATTGCTTAACTGGAGTTGGACACAATGATAAAATGCTTCACTGAAATTACAAATAACGTTCTTTTGTAGATACACAACACCACAGGATCAATGTCAAAATGGACACGAACTACAACATGATGACCTTTTATTTGATGATACATGCCCTCGATCGATGGATCGATAATACTATTTTTCAAGTATCTACAAGTTCATCCTATCCATTCTTTCATTCTCGCTATCACGAGTGAGACGGAAATAGATATATAGAAAAAATAGACTCTACGATCAGCAGGTTAGGATTTGAATTTAATATTGTTAGCTCATTAGATTATCCAATGACTATGATGATATTTTTTCCAGGTTCAAGTTATCTTTCATTAAGTTTAGTGGTTATAATTTGTTTAATGAACCGACTTAGAAATGAGATTTTTTGGTAAGTCGTTTATGCAGAATAGTAACATTCTTCAGTAAAACTTACAGGTGATCATCACTATTACTGTATCTCATACAATTCAATTACAAACAAGTATTTGTAGTTTACCTTATACCACCACTGGCATATAATTCAATTATCAAGTACTAATTTTACAACAGCAAAATTGTATTCGCAGAGTAAGATGGTAGAAGTTCTTTACCCTGTTAGGGCAGTAGGTTAATCATTTTTTCTCAAGTATATTCTCAGAAACAGGTTGAATTTGAAAAAGAAAAGCGAATGGTAACATAGCTGGAGTATGTCATCTGCAGCAAGGTAGGAAATTTGAAGCT
The DNA here is from genome assembly GCA_013436065.1 of Halocynthia aurantium. Classification (NCBI taxonomy): domain Eukaryota; kingdom Metazoa; phylum Chordata; class Ascidiacea; order Stolidobranchia; family Pyuridae; genus Halocynthia; species Halocynthia aurantium. The sequence continues at coordinate 49,811 of QXVX01002455.1, read as the reverse complement.
ATAAAATAATATGAAATGTCTGTAGATTGTGCCTTTGTTTCATAGCTCTCACTACGACCTTGTAATGTAATGTACCTATAGTATTGCATAATTTAATCCGAGCTTTAGAGTAGGTAGAGCTCTATGAATTACTCGATCCATGATATACTTTGTATTTTTATTATTCTGTTCATGATTACATATTAAAGGGATGTAACAACCTTGTTAGTATTGTTTCAGACTGTTGTACAATCTGATGCGGCCAATGAATTTGAAAAGAAACACTCATCAGCCTTACACAGATATCTGAAGTTATTGGACCAGGTATAGAAATACATTGATATGCAGGGTGACACGAGTTATTTAGGGTAACTGCTTCCCAGCTAGCAGCAAACAGTTGGGAAACTTTCAATAGGGTCAATTCAATCCCCTCCTAATTGAACGTATTATTATCTTAGCACAAGAAGTTTGATACTGGGTTTAATCAGATCGTATGTAACGGAACATTCAGATTTCCTGCTTGTAACAAGCCAAGGACAGTTTCAAGGTGATTATCCATAAACTCAACGTGTAAATTTCAGAGTCGAATCAAATGAGCTCATTAGAAGTAAAATTTCGTGATGTATATTACTCATCACATATGCTCACATTGTATATGTCTGCATAAAATGATGCAGGTTTTCGCTGGACAATTCACGTCATAGCAATATCGACAGTGCCGATTAGGCAAATGAAAGGAAGTCTATAAAGTTATCGTGAACCTATGAGATCGAGTATCGTGACCGATTGTCAAAGCCTAACTGGATGTACTAGTCCAAGATATTGTTGGCGGTTATATGTTTACCCGATGCTATGCAACAATTAATTACTTCTCATCAGGTCAAGATTGTATTGTACAAGATGGAATTTAAAACTTGTCGGAAATTTCTTGTTGGAATTCAAAATTACTTAACAATTGAATTCTTTGTGAGTTTGCGACAATATACAAATCCTTTGTTGAGCAATGTTATGTAAAAAATATTCTGTTGAATTTATTGATCATTTGATGGATAGTCAGAGTCAAATCTATCGATTGAAGCTCATTAATTTTACCGTGTTGACTGTTATTGTCCCAGTCTGAATACGCCAAAAACTGACGTGAACGCAAATAAATTCTTAGTATGAACACGAGGCAATATGGCTTGCTTGATATAAGGGCAAAGTCGAGTCGCGTAAAAGTGATCTGGAGTCCTGTTGTTGAATATTGAATCCAATGAAATGATGAGTGATCGATTTTGGGACATGTCATTTAACTGTGCGCAAAATTGAGATTGGGGAAGTTTTACTTTCTCTTCCCAGCTAGAATTTGAAAACTTTTGTATGGTTTACCTCCATGAAATTTGCAGGTAAGAGCCAGATGTTCTGGCATCTCTGATAATAGCCTAAATTTACGATCAAATGACATCATATAAAATTAGTTATAGACCCGGGTAGATACCTCCACTGACGGAATACGTTTCACCGGTTATAAAGCTTGCCTCGTCCGAACACAAAAATGCCGCAATTCCACCGCACTCTTCCGGCTTGCCCCATCTTTTCATAATGGAACGCGGAAAAATTTCATTACTGACTAATCCGGGGATGTCTTTAATATTGGCGTTGAAATCTGTTTTGAAAGGCCCCATAGCAATGCAATTCACCCGAATGTTTTTCTCTATCAGGTCAACAGCGAATGCCCTGGTCATGGAAAACAAAGCTCCCTTACTGATGGCGTAAACACCCGGCAGCATGTCGGTAACGTAGCCGAGTATGCTGGACGTAATTACGACAGCACTTTGCACTTTCCTATTTTCCATGTGCGGTATGCAATCACGTACCAAACAGAAATTTGACTTGACGTTGATGTCAATCGTTTTGTCGAACGCGCTTTCCGGGGTGTTAATAAATGGGCCCCAGTACGGATTGACGCCCGCGTTCGATACCAAAATGTCGAACCCACCGAAAGTTTTCGCCGTGGTTTCTATCAAACGTTTCCTCTCTTCCGGTTTACCGACGTGACAAGCGATTCCGGACACTTTGAGTCCCATGCCTTCTATTTCCTTTACTGCTTTCTCGACTTTTTCAGACGTACGACTGCTGACTACTACGTGCGCGCCATCTTGAGCGATTCTCTTTGCCATGGCAAGTCCGATTCCGCTGGTGCTTGCGGTCAAGATCGCCACTCGACCGTCTAACCTTCCATTGTTTACGTAGGTCGTACTGAACGATCTAACTGATATACTTACAGAATTGTAGCAGGATCGGAGAAGCAGCGACATATTTAATGACATGCTGAGCACAAAGTAGGGCAATAGTCTGTAGTTGTTTGATAACGACTTGTATGCCTATAGACTGATATTTAACATATGATGTTACTTGCTCTCGGTTTACTGACTGTGCAAATCATC
>QXVX01002455.1:35994-46786 GCA_013436065.1 Halocynthia aurantium | reverse complement strand
GGATTGACGCCCGCGTTCGATACTAAAATATCGAACCCACCGAAAGTTTTCGCCGTGGTTTCTATCAAACGTTTCCTCTCTTCCGGTTTACCGACGTGGCAAGCGATTCCGGACACTTTGAGTCCCATGCCTTCTATTTCCTTTACTGCTTTCTCGACTTTTTCAGACGTACGACTGCTGACTACTACGTGCGCGCCATCTTGAGCGATTCTCTTTGCCATGGCAAGTCCGATTCCGCTGGTGCTTGCGGTCAAGATCGCCACTCGACCGTCTAACCTTCCATTGTTTACGTAGGTCGTACTGAACGATCTAACTGATATACTTAGAGAATTGTAGCAAGATCGGAGAAGCAGCGACATATTTGATGTTGAACACGAAGTAAGGCAATAGTAATGTTTGATAACGCCTTATATGCCCATAGACTGCTATTATGTAACTTGCTCTCGATCTATTGATTGTCGACTGTGTATCATCCTTTTAATCATCTTTTCCGGTCTACGGTTGCTGTTGGCAATCTATACAAATGAAAATAACGTTTGCGTTTAACGCTTATCCGAACAGGGCCGCATCGCTTTGCAAGTGACACAATGAAAAAAACGGCGTAAGTGATGTTCCCATGTGATATTCCTGATTCGGGTGAATTAAAAGTAAAAAAATTATCGTATTAAATCAGGAATATCCATTCCTTCAGAGAATTTCCACCTGTTTACATTGTAAGCTGCAAAAATAGATAGAAAACATACAATATATCGTGTGTATTTGCTGTTTGAGTCATTTCTCATTTCTCATTTCTCATTGTCATTTAAAGGCCCATGAATGTTAAGTAGCAGGTAAAGTAGTATTATATAATGTTTGTCAGTATTATAGACGAGATTGCGAATGGGCGGAAACGCATTGTTTCATATATATGGCTGGTCTATCTGTTCTTCGACTCCTTATTTGTAGACTTGTAGCCATACTATCGCAATTCCTTGGATTGCTTATGCTTCAATCTGGTAGCTGGCAACACGAACACACATACAGTCAATATAAGCTGTGTTTATTATTGTACCTTGACTTAACCAAGCCAAGGTTGGTGATGAAATAGAGTAATATTAGAGCAGTATATATACATTTGCTATAAACCTCTCTAGGGTAAATCAATTATATTGTATCCGTCGTGTTAGTGGTACGACGTACTTGATTATCCTGTTATACTTCTTTAACGAAAAATGTCATGACATTTTTATTGGCTCTGAGCCATAATTGGGCTTATTATTATCGTATTGTTTGTTACATCTGTGTGAATGCTATCTACCAGTACTTCTTTTACAGTGTTACAATCTTTTACCGAATTTTTACATGACTGCATTAACGACACAATACAATAGCAGGCAAAGTAGTATTATATAATGTTTGTCAGTATTAGAGCCGAGATTGCGAATGGGCGGAAACGCATTGTATCATTTAGATGGGATTGTGAATAGGCGGAACCGCATTCTTTCATATGGATGAGATTTGTAGATATTGAACCTAGGTAATCTATTTACCACAATTCCTTCGATTTTATGACTTGTCATTTTACTGTGCGCAAAATTGAGATCGGAGAAGTTTTGCCATCTCTTCCCAGCTGGAATTAGAAAACTTTTTGTATGTTTTACTTTCATGAAAGTTGGAGGTAATAGCCAGATGTTCTGGCATCTCTAATAGTAGCTTAAATTTAAAATCAAATGACATCATAAAAACAAATTATACACCCGGGTATATACCTCCACTGACGCAATACGTTTCACCGGTTATAAAGCTTGCCTCGTCCGAACACAAAAATGCCGCAATTCCGCCGCACTCTTCCGGCTTGCCCAATCTTTTCATAATGGATCGCGGAAAAACTTTATTACTGGCTAATCCAGGGATGTCTTTGATATTGGCGTTGAAATCTGTATCGAAAGGCCCTATAGCAATGCAATTCACCCGAATGTTTTTCTCTATCAGGTCAACGGCGAATGCCCTGGTCATGGACAACAAAGCTCCTTTACTGATAGCGTAAACACCTGGCAGAATGTCGGGAACGTAGCCGAGTATGCTGGACGTAATTACGACAGCACTTTGAACTTTCCTATTTTCCATGTGCGGTATGCAATCACGTACTAAACAGAAATTCGACTTGACGTTGATGTCAATCGTTTTGTCGAACGCGCTTTCCGGGGTGTTAATAAATGGGCCCCAGTACGGATTGACGCCCGCGTTCGATACTAAAATATCGAACCCACCGAAAGTTTTCGCCGTGGTTTCTATCAAACGTTTCCTCTCTTCCGGTTTACCGACGTGGCAAGCGATTCCGGACACTTTGAGTCCCATGCCTTCTATTTCCTTTACTGCTTTCTCGACTTTTTCAGACGTACGACTGCTGACTACTACGTGCGCGCCATCTTGAGCGATTCTCTTTGCCATGGCAAGTCCGATTCCGCTTGTACTTGCGGTCAAGATCGCCACTCGACCGTCTAACCTTCCATTGTTTACGTAAGTCGTACTGAACGATCTAACTGATATACTTAGAGAATTGTAGCAGGATCGGAGAAGCAGCGACATATTTGATGATATGCTGAACACGAAGTAAGGCAATAGTCCGTAGTTGTTTGATAACGCCTTATATGCCCATAGACTGCTATTATGTAACTTGCTTTTGATCTACCGATTGTCGACTGTGTATCATCCTTTTAATCATCTTTTCCGGTTGACGGTCGCAGTTGGCAATCTATACAAATGAGAATACCGTTTGCGTTCAAAGCTTAGCCGAACAGGGCCGTATCGCTCTGCAAGTGACATAATAAAAAAAAATGGCGTAAGTGATGTTCCCATGTGATATTCCTGATTCGGGTGAATTAAAAGTAAAAAAATTCTCGAATTAAATCAGGAATATTCATTCCTTCAGAGAATTTCCACCTGTTTACATTGTATGCTACAAAAATAGATAAAAACATAAAATATATCGTGTGTATTAGCTGTTTGAGTCATTTCTCGTTTAAAGGCCCATGAATGGTTTGTATTCCCATGCCCTTTTTCGAATTAGCGCCCACAGCTTATTTACTCTGGTATGTTACGTATAGTGTTCAATTTAAGATGCCGTAATCCTTTGTGAAGTAAGCGTGCGATCATTCTTCAAATTATTTTGATTGAGCAAATTAAGATTTGTAAGTGGTTTTACAATCAGGTGTAATCAATCAGGGACGCAAGCTAATCAAACGACACGTTTTTACTTTAGTTTCTGATCTATTTCTTAAGCTACTTGTTTATGTTCTTAGTAGGAAGGGTTGGCTGGTAGCAGCAAAGTGATGTTTATAGTTTGTTCAGTTAAGTTTTTGATGTAGTTTGAGGTTATTTGGCAATTCATGTAGAATATATCCTCAAAATATGTTTTACCATAGCCTCCAGATATGTTTTAACTTAGAAGACAGCATATTCGAGAAAGCCAGTAGTAGAATTATGCTAAGGTGAGTTTTAGTTGGACAAAAACGCCTTCCCCGTGAGATATTTTTCGTAATATGGTTAATCAAAGGGATATTTTAAGACTATATTCATCTAGCACTAGGTATGATGATGATATCTCTGATTTTCGACTACTACAAAAAAATGTTTGGTGAGAGAGATTGCTATATATCTACAGTCGTCCCTCGCTATATCGCGGTTCACTTTCCGCGGTATCACTAGATCGCGGATTTTCATATTATATTGTATTGTATGTATTTTAATGTAATATTGTATGTATTTTATTTCATGATAAATGCCGTGCCCTACAGTACTAGTATGTTGAAGCGCTCAAAGTTAAAAGAATATTAAATAACAGGTCAAATGATTGTGGGAAAGGTTAATAAGGTAAATAAGAGTGTGTAATGATTTGTAATGGTTTGAAATCCGTTTAAATATATTCAAATAATTAAATAAATATGTGGTGTTTACTTCGCGGATTTTCACTTATCGCGGGAGGCTCTGGAACGTAATCCCCGCGATAGGTGGGTGAATACTGTATATGCATAAATTCTATCTGTGAATTCATATTGTAAGAAAAATAAGAGATAAGGGATAATTCATCTTAGAATAAAACCGAACAGGAATACTTGGAACTCCTTAGTAACTAGATACAAGTTATTGTACAATTATTCCTATTTTTTGTGTATCAAATTCAGTGTTATTGGTAGAAATCAGCTTTCGTTTAAAATCGATCAAATCGTTAGGTTAATACGTCACAAACACTGTATTATGTCATACAGAAATAAACCCAATGTATTTTTTCGTAACAATGGTGCACCGTTGCTGAGAAAAAAAAAATTGCTGTAACTAAGGGAATTCGCCATTGTTAAATCACTTGCTGTACATCAATAATCTTTTTGCGATTTCGCTGTATATTGTGTTATCTTGCGATTTATATCTGTTCACAAACGATTAATACCGAATATGTTGCGTCGCTGCATGGGCAGAGTTCCAGTAGGACAGCAGTTTAAGCGGATGGTGGCTGCCAAGGTGCATCACCAGAGGTTGAGAGAGTCAGAGGTAGGATCAGACGTAGTTATTACAGTCGTGTGCAATGAAGTAGCTAGGGAGGGATACGCATGGATATATGCGTATGAAAATACCTTCTGTGTTCCCTTTGAGAGAAGGGAATTATGATATTATGATATTACACCGTGGAACATTACTGTAATACATTAATTATATTTTTAATTAGACGAGATGTGATAGTACAAGGCTTTCAATACTTAACCAATTATTCGAAACAGTTAGATAGAAGACCACTCTTGAGACGGTGCTACTATTAGGGTAACTAGACAGTGCTTGAGCGAAAAACTCGCTCAGTGGGTTGTACAGACTTAAGTTATCTATCTATGTTTTAGGTAGAAAAATAATTGAGCAGGGCCTCGCATACTGTCACGGTTCCTCAAAAGTGAGACTTTGAGTAAAACGACGTTAAACGAAACCAATTTTACCATAAAAGGCATAGACCATGGGATTTCGATTAAGAGTTTACGGGAGCCTGAGTGATTCATTTGTCTTATCCAGAGTAAAACCAGTGTGTCGTGCGCCAAGTAATATAAATTACTTAAGTAAGTAGAAATACAAATGTCATTTTGTTTTGTTAGGTTATACCAAGGCGCTCGAGGACAAGGAAAAGGATCCAGCCGGCGCTGATCAACACGATTTGGGCGATACCCGATAAAGCCGATGTAAGTATCTGGTAATCAACTACAGAATTTTGTTTTTTGCTTTATTTAAACTAATTATCAATATGGCAGATGGAAATGCTCGACCGTTGCTTCAATGAAGAACTGCTCTTTCGCTACGCTTCTCGTCGTAACGCGCTTTGTAACTTGACAACTGAGCCGTTACTTAATCCCGTTGATGAGGTTCGTTAGTTTACAAAGTTATCTAGTTATATATGCCTTCTCATTCAGAAATCATACATTACAGCCAATGCGAATAAATCATTACATGATTATATAGCAAATGTGGGCTCGATCCGTACCCATATATCATCATGTCTCTGGCAAGAAAGATTTGGAATAGTGTCACACAATCAAAAAATAAACTGGCACTCTCACTCCCTGCACAAAACTAAGTTTAACAGACTTGCTTGCTGTACAGGCCAAACAATTACATGGTCGGACCATTCTGGTCTTTTGTATCAATATTAATTTTTACCCCTGAAGGTAATAGGAGAAAGACTATACCTTGTCAATTCCCTTTGCTTCGGTTGAGCTGGTGGGGTAATGGTAGCGTAAAAACCTCAAGGTATTGTCGCATTATAGTAAAACACAAGGCATTATTAAACTAATCCCTACCAGATTTGGCATGGAGATCCAGATGTATCTCAGAATAAAACACAAACAAAGAAAACCCGGGTCCGTGCTTCCTCTTGGTCCAGAGGGGAGGGAATTCCGTTGGTGCTCACTAATTCAATATAAGAATTTAGATATATATATATATATATATCAATAAGAACTCATCCAGTAAAGTCATTCCCGTCAAGACCAGGCTGTTTACTTAGTCTAGAATAAAACTAGTATTTCTAATGGGCAGTCTTCCTGAAACACCTAGCATTTCATAAACAGCATTTAAAACTTTTTTCTAAATTGCAATCAACTGGAATATTAATAGTAAACAAAAAAATCCCCTGATTTCTTGTCATATATGATAAAGTTCGATTCTATTCCAATGCAGATATGTTCCATTATGCCATTGAACCGTCCAAGGAGTTCCGACAGAGTCGAACGGAGAAACTACTCGTTTATGAAGCAGCGGATAAAGAAACTCGTAGATGTGAGTCCCGAGATACCACACGCCAATTACTGGCTAGGATCGGAAGACTCAATCTTCTGCTCTTCACGGACCTCCAACGATTCCTTTGTCGATGAATCCGAGCCTTGGGAATGGCGCGGGGATCGAGAATCTGTCTCGCCGACTCCCACTCGACCTAGTACGGCAGATTATGAGGGCGATGTTGAGGAACCCTATTTCGACAACAAGTCGGAGATGTGCTCCTTTCTCACCCCACGTACAGATACCACTTGTCCCCAAAGTAACTCAACTATTCGAAACTTCCCCCAAGTCCCTTTCAGCAACAAAACCCGTCATCTGTTAAAGCTTCGGAAGGACTTGGCGCTGATAAACCATGCTCTCAAGAAGTGCCCCATGAGATTTCTGCCGTGGAAATCGAATGCCAGATCGAAAAGCATGTGCGACTTGCGTTCATCCAACTTGGACGAGGATTGCGTTAGTTTCGCCCCCAGTCTACATAGTTTGTGGGGTAAGTATCTTTGTTTCTACGAGGGAAGACAACCTTGAAAAATATAGCCACCTAGCTGGTGGTTTACCTATCGCCAATCCGCGGACCTGTTGTCCCTTACACTACCGGGTATATAACTGTATTAATCATTGCATTAAACAGATGGCAGAGTACATCGAGGTTGCATGGCATCGTACACTGACGTACGTCTGGATCCGCGAAAACACTTCAGAGGTGGGCATAGTTAATGTCATTCTGTTATAGTGTACAGTATTACCGGAATACCTCACATAGTACGATTATAAATTTATAAATACGCGTTATAGAAAATTGGAATTCTACGTTTCTTTGCAGATGATGATTATTTTTACGATGACGACCTAGAATCGTTATCAACCTTCGTCATCGATTACCTACCACCGCTGGATCTTCTGTGGGATAGCTTCAACCTGGAGGACTTTGTGGATGAGCTACCGTTGCTTTACGGCATATCAAACGGTCGTAATTTATTGCAGAGCCGCCTCACGAACAATTCACAGTAAGATATTATTTATATATACCGGCACTCCTTCCTTCTTAACAGCATGGTTTCATTCGTACGACCTGGAAAATATCTTAAAAATCGATTATCCGACTCCAAAGGTTCCAAAAACGTGCCGGATTAACAGGAGTTATACATCTAGAAACCTCCATTTCTAAAATACAACATAATGTTTTTCAATTTTTTCAATTGAAATGAAACAACTACTAAACGTAAATGTAGTTACCCTCAAACATATTAAGATCATAAACACAGCGCGCAGTCATGGCGCGGGACTATCTTGGCGCCGTCTGTGGACGTGCTGTCATCTATTCTAATCAATGGTGAATAATTATCTATATGGGTCTTTTAGATTTGTGTAATTGTACAATATGGATACAGTACGTAGTTATACAATATATGAGATTCAAAAAATTATCACAATGTACAATATTTTCAGTTGGGATGATATCAAGCTTATGTACGACGCCGATGTCGAAGCTTTCGCACATAGGCGCACCTGGGTCGAGAAATACGGACACGACCAACCTCTGATCGATCGTGCCAGGAAGCGCAAGCGCAAGTGCAGGATGGATCTATCAGAAATGAGGTTGGAATGTTCAATAGAAAAATTGCAACGAAAAATCGCGCAGTTGCAAAACTCCCCAGACAGGACCCGAACAAGGTGTGTGACACGCACGGTGGCACGTCCCGGTACGCCGATTCGACCTCGAATCCAAGAGAGCCCAGGGCATGCACCAGCGGCTTCAAATCGGCAGAAGCAGGATACTAGAAGCAGATTCTCAAAATTTCGCAATCTCTTTCGTCGAAAAGCTAGAGTACATCCTTTACAGGAGGAGGTTTCCTCTCTTCAGCAGCGGGACGAGCATGAGGTGAGGTGGAGGAGCAAATCTTCAACAAACGCTCGTCGTGAGTCACAAGATCGTCCACCGCGGCGTAAAACTTTGAAGAAAAAACTTGCCAGCCTTATAGATTCCGTCAAGCTTACATGCGGCGGAGAGAAGGAACGACTGAAGTACGAGCAAAGAATGCGTCGAAAGCGGTCGCGACATCGGCGCGAGATGCAGTTGAGAGATCCGTCTTCTGCTCCAACTTCGTCGCACGAGGAGGAGGAAATTCGTAAAACAGACAGAAGATCTCGTCGAGTTCAGACTGCACAGTATGAACAGCCGAAAAGGAAGGGATTCAGATCCCTTTTCTGCTGCTTTGGAGTGGGGAAAGGTGGGGTCAACGTTGTTGACCGCCGCTGAATCCCTGGAAACATTCGACGTCCACAGTTATCACCATAAATAATATCCACTGAATGGTAAGCTAGACAACAGGAACAGCATCATCTTACAGACGTACTGAAACGAAGATGAACAACACATTCGACATTAACTAACCGGATTTTTGAATCAACTACTTCTTACCGATCTGGGATGACTGTGGACGTCAAAATTGGGGGTTGGGGAGGGAGGGGGTACAAACAACGGAATGGGTACGATATATGGAAACGTACGACATGATGATGATTGATTACGTATGATTCTCGTCGCCATCGTAGAGACGGTTCGTGTGATCAAACGATAGCCAGGATGTTGTGTCTACGCTACAAGATTCGGAGCAATGAATTTCAAACATATGTGAGTCGCGTTTATTTCTCCTGATATATATTCATTTTTATTGCTATTGCTTTTAATTTTGCAGCTTATCCGTTCTAGCAATTTTTTGATTAGTTGATCACGAGTCAACAAAGCAGATCACTGATTCCCTATTGATTAATTCTTTCCTATAAATAATTTTACAAATATCTTTGTCTTATCTTTCTCTACTTTGTTCTGCAGCGCCACAAGCAGCGAAGTTCCTGAGTAAAGAATTTGCTTCGTGGAAAACGGCCTAGTTGAACACTCTCAACAGCGACGAAAACTGTAAGTTTATTCTCAATGATTTACTAGGATTGAAATTGTCATGTATGAGGACGCTAAGTAGTTAATTTTTCTTGAAGATATCACATCCGTGTCAGTGAGTGAGCGACAGACAGTTACTTATCAGCAGTATCGTCAAAGTTGAGAACAGTGAAAAGGGTTAGAAGGTCACGATATAAGGCAATACCCTAGTAATGTCCTTCGCAAATATGTCCAGGGAAGTAAACTACTAGACCGGGTGGAATTTGCCATTTATCACTCGATAATGGAAGTGATTCTCAGGCGTTTAGTACTTGAAAACCGAAGCTAAGCACTGGAGGTAGTTACAAGATACTGTAAGGTACCTTATGGAACGATAATCCTAGTGTTTCTGGATCGTGAGCTAGGCGAAGGGAAGTAAACTACTTGACCAAGTGGAATTTGCCATTCATCACTTGATAATGGAAGTGATTCTCAGGCGTTTAGTACTTGAAAACCGAACCAATTTTATGACGGCAGTTACAAAATACTGTAAAGTAGCTTTCTCCAAGGGAAAACGATAATTTTAGTATTTTTTGTCTTGCTACATTAGAAATAAGGGTCTCCCAGCTTTATAACCCGTCTAAAACCAATCCGAGTTCCCTAAACATAACGACCATACTTTATTGTTACCTTTTAACCTATAATACCGCAAAAGCTGTTAGATAACCTATACCTAAATTACATTGGATTTACAGATGTGATATTTCAGGATACATATTCCATAATTTTCTCGTAGTTTGCTTTTGTAATTATGGCAATTGCACAGTCAAAAATAGTCCCCTTTTTAGCATGTTTCCATGGCCTACTAGTTCATTTAGTCACGTTTACTCGATTGGGAGACCCTGCTAAAAGGAATGTTGCCAAAAAATATGACTCTGCTTCTGCATTATTATATTCATCAATTGTATCATTTGCATAATGTACCGGAGAATGGGCTACAGGGTCAATAACTATATTAACTCCCTAAATCATTTGCTATTGACTACTGATAGTTCATGATTTAAATAACTTACTGTCTTTAAAATTAACAATAATTAGGGGATCGGGGGAATGCACATACAAACTGAGTTAAGAGTTGATGATTGGGATTTATGTCTGGGACCTTACAAAAGATTTTTCCGTTCTGTAATCGGTGGGATCGTATAGTGTGGTTACTGTTAATGTTATTCGGAGAGGATTTCGTATTTGAAAATTACACTAAAGGAGGATAGGTGGGATATGATCATATAATGTATAAAAAACTTAGGTAAAGAAAAGTTACTATCGGGTCTTGTGGGTGGGTTGTTCATAGGGAGGTTTATATTATGCCGTAATTTTCAGGGTAGGATTAAAAGCTGCTAGTTTGGGAGAATATACAGCATACTTTCTAATAGTATTTGTCAATAATTGAAAAAAGGGGTTATATATTATTTGGTCTTTACATATTATTCTTTAATTATAATACGGTGACGACATCGAGAGATTGGAGAAACTTTTATAGACACCCCTCGGAGATGTGTTGTGGGCTATTAGCCAAAGGGCTTACCTGGAATATCGATATTTCGAACGAAATTATATTATCAATCA